>VDFB02001099.1:0-29045 GCA_007258455.2 Sequoia sempervirens | reverse complement strand
GATCAACAAATCAAGGGAGAAAAGAAAGGAGTTATGTGGTGAGCTGAAACAGAAGAACAAAACCATGGAAGATGAACAACTCAGTTAGGTCTTGAAAGAGAAAATAGAAGAGTGTGAATTTTTTTCCCAAGAGAATGTTTCCTTGAAGCGTGAGATGGAATCTGTCATGATGAGAATGACCAAGGAATTTGAGGACAGAAAGAAGAATGAAGAAAAGCTAATCTTTGAAAGAAAAGTCAGAACAATGTACCCGACTAGATAATGAATTGAAACAATCCAAGAACAGTGAAGAAGAGCTTGAAAAGCAACTTGATGAACTCAGAGATGAACTTGCTACTGTAAATGAGTTCAAGGAGAAATTCAAAGCAAGCTTAGCCAAACTTGATGAATTAATCAAGGGACAAAGAAATGATGGTGACAGACGAGGTATTGACTATGAAGAAGGAGAAAGCTTTGGATCTGGACAAAGGAGCTTTGAACAGAGGACTTCAGGACAAGGAAACCAAATGAAAGGACCCAGAAGGAATCTAGTAAGGCAACCTAATGCTCAAAGATTTAATGGCTATTTTTTATACCTGTAACAAATTCGGTCATATGGCTTCTCAGTGGAGGAGTAAGGTGAATGCAAGTGGACCATCATTCTCAGGTCAGTGTTTTAGTTGCTATAAGTATGGACATAAGTCAAGTGAATGCAGAGTTGTGCTAAAAAAATTTCATAGAGATGTCAGATGCTATGCATGCAATAGACTTGGACATATTGCTAACCAGTGCAGATCAAGAAAAAATTAGTGGAACAATTGGCCTGGATAGAGAGGTGTTGTGTGCTATAGCTGCAACAAATTTGTTCACACTTCTAGATTTTGTTGGAACAAAAGAGGTTTGGTAAAATAGAACATGCAACCTGATGCTAAAGGAAAATGGAAAGTAACTACTGATGATATCAAGAAGCAAATACAGAAGAAATGGGTGAAGAAGAATCCCTCTGTAGAAGGAAATGGACCCACACCAGAAGCCACTTCTGGTAATACTTCAGGAAATTGATCTCAGGCCTCTGCCATAGGGGGAATTGTCAAGAAAAACTCCTAAACCCCCTACAAGTGATTGGTACTAGAATCTTGGCATTAGTGAAGAATAATGGGGACCCTCATAAGAATTATTTGTCTCAGAACATAAAAGACAGTAAACCGGTTGAGTTAGGGAAAGGGCATTTATTGCAAAAGTAAAAAGTTATATTCGAGGACAATAAAAGAATAGCTTCCACCCTCATTTTCTATTCTACATTCAGAAGAAAGAGGTCTGGAGAGCTCAGAGGTGATAATTGTAAAATTGAGGAGAGATTCAAGCATAGAGGAGAATCTACGATCAAATTTTGTTTTCGTCTCTGAAAGGTATTTATTACAAAACCTGTAAATTTGTGTGCTCGCAATTATGTCTACTCCTCTGTTAGTCGAAGTTAAGGATAGGCCGTGTCCAAAATTCAAATGGCGTATGTTTAAGTCTATAGATACAGAGCCATTAGGTGCATTTTCATCGATGTCATACGGTGTTCTGCACATTGAAGGTATTAGGGCATATGTGCATGCAAATATTGAAGATTTGGGTAGTTCACAGTTATTGGAATTGTATTCACAGTACATAGTTCAAGAAGATTTTACTGTGAAACTAGAATTCAAAACCCTAGCTAACAAGAAATTTTTGCAATTCGCAAGATTTCCTATATTCAAAGAAGATGAGTCGGTAAAGAATGATGTGGTTACCAAAGCAATTGGCTCTCATTGGGACAAAAGGGCAATGACTATTGATCATATTGCCGAAGTTGATGTAAAGTTTGCATCCATGGTTATAGGCTACAATATTTACCACTCAAGCTAAGAGAATTTTGTTTTCGGCACAGCCATCTATACAACATATGAAATGATCAAACAAAATGCAGATTTTGATCTGTGTGAGTTGTTCAGAGGTCAACTACTGGAGAATCTGAGAAAAATCAAGAAGTACAAGAAGAATGTATTCAAATTCGGAAACCTGTTAATCTATTTGTATTTCTACTTCACTGGTGAAATGCTAGGAGTTGGTAAAGTTCAATGGCATAATGATATGCTGGTAGTTGTTCAGATCTAGGATATACTATGTGCACTTGGTGATTGACAGACCCACAACACTATCCTGTGGGGTCATTTTAAAAAATTCAAAGCTTGATGCATGCCAGAGAGAGAATCCCTACTGCAATAGTGGAGCAGTATAAAGACACTATATGCATCATGATAGACATTGACCAATGTCACATGGAAACTATTGATCCTAGAACTGTTTGGATCATGCCTATGGGGTATGAAGTAGATGGAAACATTTTGAGGATGTATGCCAAACATTTTTTTAATTCACCACTCGATCCTAATGAAGAAAGGTTTGGCACCTATACAGAGAAAAGCTTACAAGTTCACTTAGATTTGAGAAAGCCCGTGTCAATCAAAAAGGTAAGGAAAGAAATAGAAGCTTTTGTAGAAATAATGGGTCTTCCAGTTGAAAAACTTAAACAAAGGAGTTCAAAGAGAAGAGGATTAATAGCCTAAAGTAATTGATTGCCAAAGATAAAAATCTGTTAGGCTCCTGCATAAAGAATATTCAAAGCCCTATATCTGAAGGAGGAAAAGTGTACAAGTCTTGCTTAGTCTTGTCAAAATTTACTGAAGCAAATAAGAAGCAAGTGAAAGATATTGAGCAGTAGTTGGCTACTATTTCCAACTCATTTGACCCATTGGTGGGCAGTATTTGTCATCAAGGAATTCAAGTACTATTTTAGAGAGGTTGAAAATTGTGTGGGACTCAAACTTAAGTGGACTGAAGAATGTCTTTGCAGACGTCTTCAAATTTTTTTAAGTCTCCAGATATGGTTGTACAGTTTTGAAAATTTTTTCATTGATGTCAAAGGGGGAGAGAGTGAAGTGAAAAATGCTTTGTTATTCTTAGGGAGAGTAGTATTTTACATTTTCATAGTGTACTTATCAGTCTCGACACTTAGTCATTTTTCACTAAGTGTTGCCATCAATGCCAAAGGGGGAGATTGTTGGCATATGGCTTCTAATGTTGTCATTGATGGCAACTGAAGTCATTCCCATGATCCACAGTTCAGTATCCAGTCACACCGGAAGATAAAGTGATACAGTGTGTATTACTGGCAGAATACTTGAGGAACATGGTATCCAGTCAGACGGCTTCACCGGATCATCCTTTTATGTTGTGGATCTTTGGAATTGATTTTTGAGCACATGGATTATCCTCTTATCAAGTTTTGTGGTGTTGCATTTGTTGCAGTATGATATTGGAGGTCTGGTAGGACACTTTTTTGTCTATTTGTCTGTTGTAGTCGACTCAGGGAATGTGGCGCCCTGTGGATGTGTTAAGTGGAATTATTCAAGATGTTTTCATGTTCAAATATTTAATTATTGGTCATGGCTATGGACTAGCTGAGTTGTTTGGATACACATCAAATTTATTCATGATTTGGGCCGACAAGTTACAAATATTCTTAAGTTTTATTGAGTCGACTTGTAGCAATTAAACCCTTAGTCGCTGATATATTTAGATGATCAATTACATCATTTTGTATGATGAAAAAAATTGTTGGTGTATGTTGCGAATATCCAAGGACTAGTTAAGCGATATCATGAGTAGTTTCACTTGTGCATAAGGATTTTGTGTGCGAACTTGAAGTAGAGCAGAGAAGAAGTTCAATATCAGTCATAAGGACATAAGTTCATCATCAAAGCTTAATCAAAACTGTAATCCAGCATTAGAAGACGCTATCTATTCAATTCATTTTCTTTTATATCTAATCCAAATCATTGTAAGGGCAGTGAGCCCATCCTTTTGAGTAGTGAGCTCTAGGTAGTGTGCCTGAATGCAAGTGCATTCCCATTTTGTAATACTTCTTTTGGTTATACTCAGAACTTATTATGGATTTTATTATGGATTGGGCATCCACCATGGTTTTTCCCTTAACAGGGTTTCCACGTAAAAATCCTTGTGTTATGGTTGTGTGGTTTCTGACTTTTTGTTTCTGCATATTGCTTTTGATTAAATGTTCTAAGTGGATTAAAGGTCAGAATAATAAAGTTATTTTTTTCAATACATTGATTCACCCCCCTCTCAGTGTAGCTTGTTTCCAATAGTAACAACACCACGATGTTAGCAACTTCATTTATCAAATGGTTCTTGTGCAAGTTGCGAGGAAATTGGGACTTTCCTTTCTTTGGTTTGACTAACCAATTCTTTGCTATCACATTCTTGTAAACCCCCTTTTTGGTAGTGAACTCAATCTAAGAATTGGTCATGTCCATTGGTGAATATTCTTCCCTTTCTGGAGTCCTCAAACATGACACGAAGGTAGACCTCTAAGTTTTCAAAACCAACCTATTGTCCTTTTTTCTAACCTCTCATGTTTGTGAGTTGTAATGTCGAATGCATTCCAACACTAATTCGGGACATTGTACTACTATTGGAAATGCGGAAGTCTAGATCAATCCACTACCCATTACCCTCTCAATGATAGGTGGAGGATTGGGTTGGCTAAATTTGTTTCTTAATTCATCTAGGTTTACAAGCCCTAGCCAAGTGTCACTAATCTCAGGCCCCTCATAGGTTAACCCAGACACATATTCATACCCAGCATATTTAACCCTTGCCATGTGCAATTGTGACTTTCAACAATATGTACTTCTTCAATGCAAGAGTAAGCAATTAAAAAGATAGGCTGCAATGAATAAAATTGAAAGTACCTCTAATGGTGATCCCCGTAATTTGAACAGTGCGGTTCCTCCAACTCTTCCCCAAAAATTATCGCGACAAGAATGTTTTATCATTCCTTCATTTTATTAACCACAAATACACAGAAAAACATGGGGGCAGATAGGCATTAATGTCTTAATTTAGCATTATGACACATGGTAGTTGTCACTGTCAACATTCTTCATATAATCGTCTTTTGAAAATTTAAAAACAAACATCTATGGGCAGTTATAAAAGAGGTTCACAAAACTTCACAAATATGCGCCCAAGTTTGAGCATGACGGGAAAAGACCGCTTAGGCTCATAACAATCATGCTGAGGATGAGGTTCGACTAAGTAAATAAAACACTGCCCAATGTAACACTTAGAGGAAATGAAAGGGGTCCTGAGCGGCAAAGTGAGAAGTTTGATGAACTATGAAAAACCCTACTCGGGTTCACATTGTGACTTAAAATGTCGCCCACATTTATACGAAAGGTTTTATGAATTAGCATAAGGCTTAATGAGATGGGTAGCAAAACAATGGTAACACTAGCTCTGACTGGGGACAAAGACTAATAAGGATGAAGTAATGAACCCAACTTAAATGGAAGTGGATCAGTGTCTTATCCATTGGGCAACAGAGTCGGTCTATATAGAATGTACTCTCTAGCAGCAAGGAAACAAACCAAAGGAAATCCAAAAACCAAAAAAAAACCCTAAACTAACTATGTACAAAGGAGGGGAGGCCATGAAGGCCATCATAGTTGATACAACTTCATATCTTTCCCATTATAGGGAATAGGCAAGGGGGTCCCGTCAGGGTATGCCAGCTAGAATGTATTAGGCCCGAGTTCTTGAATGATTTTAAAACGAAAGATCCACAGTGAATCAAACTTCTTATACGCACCTTTAGGTTCTCTTTGTTTATCCCACAACAGAACTGAATCTCCAAGCATGAATTTTCTAGGCTGGTAGTTCCTGTCAAAAATCTTCTTGACCCTCACCTGATGTATGGTTATCTTTTCTACCATCTCTTCACATTGTTCCTGTAGTTTGGTTAAGTACAGGATCCTTTTTTCTAAAGCATCACTGAATTTAGCTTCCTCTATAGCAGTTTGTAATTTTTGAACTAGCAATTCTAATGAAAGAGGGAGTGCGCCTTCCACTCCATAAACCAACTCAAAGGGGGTAATTCCAATAGCTCATTTCGGAGTTATCTGATCAGCCCATAGGGCTTCATATAAATTTTTATGCCAGTCTTTTTGATTGTCTCTCACTAACTTTTTTTATAATGTTTATTAGATTTTTGTTACTTGATTCTACTTGATTGTTTCCCTGTGGGTAATAATCAGCTGAATGGGAAATAGAGATTTTGTGATCATAGCAGAAAAGTGAGAATTCATTGGATGAAAAACTAGTAGCATTATTAGCAACTAGCTTATGTGGAATTCCATACTTGACCAAAATGTTTTCTTTGATAAAATCACAGACTACCTCAGAAGTGGTTCTTTTGAATGGAATTGCTTCCACCCATTTGGTGAAGTAATTTGTAGCTGTGATAATATGAGTATGAACTTTGCTAGATTGTGGAATGATTGGACCAATAAAATCAAGACCCCAGTACTGAAATGGTCCACCAATAACCACATGTTTGAGTGGCAAGGCTACCAATTGAAGCCTTCCTGCAAATAATTTGCATTTTTCACACTTACCAACCTAGTGATATGCATCTTTAAATATACCAGGCCAATAATATTCATGTCTTATAATTTTGAAAGCGGTCATAGTAGAAGAGAAATAACCACCACAGGCCTCATTGTGGAAAAGGTTAAGTAGTCATTCTTGTTGAGCTTTATCAACGCATTTTAAGAAGGTTCCATCTATACCTCTCTTGTACAGGATGTCATCCCAGATGACATACTTAGCTGCCTTTAGCTTCAAATTCCTTTTTTGATTGCTCGAGAGGTGATTTGGACATTTCCCATAAGTAAGGAAATAAGAAATATCAGAGAAACACTCATCTTGTAGGCTAACAGTTAATACCAATGGTAAATCTTCACTTTCTTCTTCTTTCACATTTTCTTCCATCAACTTACAAATTCCTTTCCCTCTTACTAGCTTAGTGGTCTTTAAGTCTAGGTCATACTCTAGTACCTTAGCTATCCAGCTGCCTCTCCTATTGCATTCGATATCATGTTGGGTCAGTATGCTTTTGGTAGCTGGGTCTAGAACATAAACCAGTGAGTGTGAGTGAAGAATATAGAACCAGAATTTTTTAACTGCTCTGACCACTGCAAATGCATGCTTTTCAATGGGAGAGTAATTAAGCTCGTGCTTCTTCAATGGTTTTCTCATGAAAGCAATAGGCACCTAAACTTTATCTTCATTCTCCTATAATAGTATAGCAGATGTGGTATGCTCCAAAGTGTAACAATAAATAATAAAATCCTTTTTAAAGTCCAGACTGATCAAGATGGGAGCTCAAGCAATTGCTTCCTTAATGTTTTTTAAAAGCCTACTTCCTAGCCTCATTCCATTTAAAACCTGGTTTCTCTTTCATCATATCTACAATGTGTTTAGTAATCTTAGAAAAATTTGGAACGAATTTCCTCAGGAAATTTACTTGACCAAAAAAAGATTTTACACCAGTTTGGCTTGAAGGAAGATTCAATTGCAAGATAGCTTTAACTCGGTCTAGATCTATTCTGATGCCTTCTTTAGATATGATGTGGCCTAAGATCTTTCTTTCTGTGATAGCAAAAATAGACTTTTTTGGATTTAAAGAGATTCCATGTTCTTCACACCTTTGTAAGACCCGTTCCAGATCTTGCAAATGATCAATCCTCTTCTTGGAAAACACTGTCAGGTCATCAAGGTAGATGTCTATAAATTTTTTTTGGAGGTCACCAAAAGATAAATCCATTGCACGTTGAAATGTGTCTCATGCATTAATAAGTCCAAATGGCATTTGATTATAAGAAAAAGTTCCCCAAGGTGTGGTAAATGTTGTTTTATGTTGATCCTCTCTTGATACGCTGATCTAATTATATCCTAAAAATCCATCTAACATAGACATCATCTCTAAGCCAGCAACTATTTGCAAAATATGATCCATGTTAGGTAAAGGATAATTATCTTTTAGTGATGCCTGATTAAGATTCCTAAAATTGACACATATTTGAATCTCCCCATTTTTCTTGCGTACTGGCATAATATTAGCCACCCAAGTTGAATGGTGTATAGGATATATGATCCTTTCCTTTAGCATTTTGTTAATTTCCTTGAAGATGGCATCAGTTACCATGGGATTATAATTCCTTTGTTTCTGCCTAAAGGTGGCTTTCTCTTCCTTGAGTGGTATATGATGCTACAACTTCCCATTCATGAAATTTTTTAAATCATCATAACACCAGGAAAAGACCTCTTTGTACTTGGTTAGCAAGGCTATTAGTTTTTCTTTTTCTTCTGGGGAGCAACACTTACCAATATATACTATTTTGGGAGAAGTAGAGTCTCCAATATTTATTGCTTCAAACCCATCAGAGTGTCCAACAAAATTACTCATCTTCTTTTTGACAGAATGGTCATGGTGATCAAATAAATCTTCAAGAGAAACTAAACCTTTGGGTATTTTATTCCCTTTTAATTGAATAACTTTATCTTGGAGATCAGCTACATCATTTGGGCAGAAATCCTTACATTGATTGTCGCTCCCTTCAAAGAATGTTTGAGCAAAGGCCCCAACATTTTCTAGAAAGGTCTAGATTTTTTTATCATTTTCAAAAACCTGCCAATGGTTGACATTATAAAGAACACTTGGTCGGTAGATTAACTCAATTCTATAGGATTTTTCTTTGAATTCTGGATGTGGAAGAAGAAAAGAGGCAGAAACAGCTAATGATTCAACTCTCATGTTAAGTTCTTTGGTAATAGCTTCAATTGAGAAGCCATCAAAGTTATTGATAGCATCCCAGACTCAATTTTGATAATGCTTCAATCTTTCATTCTTAACAGTGAAGACACTTCGCACTTGCTTAACAATCAATTCAACATCTCCCAAAACCTTGAGCATCTTAATTCCCATACCTTTAGCCTCAATTAAACCCAACAAAAGAGCTTCATATTTAGCGGTATTATTAGTATTATCATATTCTAACTTGTATGCAAAAGGGAATTTCTCACCAGAAGGGGAAATGAGAACAACACCTGCTCCTAAACCAACGTGGGAACAACTTCCGTCAAACTCCATTGTCTAGAGCTCAGATTCTGGATTTGAGGCACATGAAGTGTTTCCATTTTCTTCACCAGAGAAAAGCATATAATTTCCAAACTCGTTCTCTTCATACAATATTTGAGCTTTAGGGTCTTCAGATTTAAGCACTATTATCTTAGCCTTTGACTCAGGTTCAAGACATACCTTCTCTTTACCAACTGGTATGGTGGCATACGACCAATCCAGTTGTATTTCTCCACCCAAATCTTTGCAAAAAATTATGCTCAAAAGCATACCATAGCTAGCAGGTATGTCTACAACTAGTATGGTGAGTTTGAGTTGCTTGTTTGGATAAGCACCAAGTGCAACTTGAGCATATTTAATCTATCCCAGCAAGGGAACCTGCTTGGAATCCATCGAGTAGCATTTTCCAAATGTTTTGGTCATCTCTATTCCCAAGGCCTTACCAATTTGTGCAGGCATCACATTATCAGAGGCACCTGAATCAATGATGCAATTATTAACCCTAAATCCATTAACAAATAAAGAGACATAGAAAGGGTAAGGTTTCAGATCAGAGGCCGATGTAGAGGATGGTTTACTGTAGGATACGACATTAGTAGCTAGGTCTTGAGGCTTAACTATTGTTTCATCTAAGCCTGCATGTAATTCAAAATTCACTGGTCTAACATATTCAATCAGCCTATCAAGTTCTTTAGGATTCATTTTTAAATATTCAGCTTGGGATACTTGAATTTTGGTAGATTTACAAAATTCTATGATATCAAAAGCTCCAAATTGACTTTCAGAAGATGACACAATGGGATTTCTTGAGGAACTATTGACTACACTAGATGAAGCATTTTCACCTTTTGAGGTTACACTAGCCTTCGTGAGTAAAACTTTAGGAGAATTAGGAATACCTTTTTGGTTGGAATGTTGTTGACTTCGAGTGATAGTAGCACAAGTAGCATCATCTAAAGTGATGTACACATCTCCTCCTCTATCATCATTGAGTTCATATTCTAAATATCCATTCACAGAGTTGCCATATTGATTAGATGATGTGCCTTCTTCTATAACTTCTTCTATGACTTCTTTAGTAGTAGTCAATTATATAAACCTATTCATCTCGGGAAAATTTGCACCATCATGATCAGCTATGAGATGGAAGACACACATGTTCTTCTTATTATCAGGAGGAGGAGCTTCAATCGCCAACCTTTGTTGAGTTGTGGGCAAGGGCAGTGCTTTATTCCCTGGTTGAAAATTAGCTTTCCTAGGTATGTCTTGATAAAGCCGATTACCCTTCGACATCTACCTCTTGAGAGCAATTATGTCATTAGCTAATCTTTGAATCATAGGATCAGAAGAAGTGGTTGGAAGTGCCTTACTGTTATGCAGCTCTTTTTTCCATTTTCCAACTGAAATAAAATCATCCTCCAGTTCCACGGCCAATACTTGTGTAGCTTCAAGATTATTTCATGGTTGTCTCTTCAAAAGAAGACCAATATCTGGGTGTTGTGCATTGATGAAGAAACATTTTTGTGTTTCTACAGAGGGTCTTTTATCAACTGTAATCCAGTTTATTATTCTGTTAAATTTGGCTACAAAGTCCCTCATGGGCTCATTCACCTCCTTTTTCAAATGAGTAACTTGAGCAAGCAGCGTTAAGTCATCTCCACCTTTAAACTTGGCCTCAAACTTGCTATGCATAGTAGCCCAATTGGTGATGCATCCATGCGGTAGTTGGTAAAACCATTGTGTTGTTGCATCAGTTAAGGATTCCACGAACAACCTGACAGCAACATCTTCTTGTACTGTGAGAACACCGCATGTAGCAAAAAAGGCATCAATGTGTTCTTCTAGTGAAATTTTACCATCCCCACTAAACTTGTGAAAATTCTTACGAGACCATTTAGGTAAACCATGTAAGTTATTTCCTAACTGCAAAGGACCAATAGCAGCACCCCAAGGGACAGGTTGTGGGTTAGGCATAGTAAGGGGAAAGTTGATCACAATTGGTAAAGCAGTCCCGTGTAAAACAAGTATTTGAGCAATAGAATGGTTAACAAGCATTCTAGTAGGTGAATTTGGTCAGCTCCTAGCCCTTCGCTTAGAGGGAATAATATAAGAAAAATTATTTCTTTGCAAAGTTTCACAAACAGGGTCAGAGTTCCCCCTACTTCTCTCCCCTCTAGTAAATCTGTGAAAATACAGGGTTGATTAATTAACTTGTGATATATGTCTGGATAAGGTGACCAATTTAACAATTTGAATCCCCAACGGAGTCACCAAAAATCTATTGGTTAACAGATTTTACACCTTTGAGAATTTACAATTAAATGCCCACAAGGTGCAAGAAATTAGCCAACAGCTCTGAATATTTATCTTTAAACAAGATTAATATTCTTTGAATTTTTTCGAGGTACAACTCCCTCATAAGATATGCAATGAATTAAAAGAACAAAAAAATTAAAACAATGTGTACGATTTTAACCAGAAAGTAGAAAAGGTAAACCCAATATTAGAAAATTCCAAGTACCAGGTGCTTGAGCGGTAAACAGGAAATATTAGCAAAGACTAATTAATCATCAGAGATAAAATATTCACTCAATACCACATGAGAAATGAAACTAAATGTAAGAACTGCACTTCTCATACCAAGATAAGACATGCAACATATATTCTTAAACACAAAGATTTAAGAATTAGATAAACTCGGCCAAATTGCACATAGACAAAATGGTAATTTCATTCATCGATAGTACTGAACAAAACTTGGAGAGTAATGTCTAGAGAGAACATATGAAAAATAGATACATCTTTAAATAGGTGAATGATTTTCGCCTCTTCATGTCCATGGCCCATTAATCAAAAGAAAAATAAGAGAAATAAAGAAGAGTCATGCCACTACGACTGTGTCACTTCATTTCCAGCTTCCTAGATCACCAAGGGTCTCTTCTGCCACGCTTGAAAATTCTTTAGGACATGCATCAGATCTTTATGTTGAGGGATAGCCACATTTTTCATCCTCACTTTCCACGTCAAATGGAGATCTTTAGCCATTTCCATGCACTGCTCGCAAACTTTCAAATGATCTATTGCCTAAGATGATACCAAGTGTAATTCACTTAGCTTCTATAAGTGTTCAGCATTAGGAGTGGGTATGTCAAGAGCTTCTTTAACTGTTTTCTAGAAATCAGCAGTTAAGCTTCTAGTGTCTACATTATCTTTGATCCCATTTTTATCTTGCAGCAGACCAAGAGCTATCAGGGTGTTTAATGCCTCATCTGAAATGACATCACATTCATTGATAACCTCTCTAAGATTTTGTAAACTTTGTTTGGAAACCTAAAATTTCCATTCTACTCCTTTAGACCATGACAGGAAGTGAGTATCTGAAGCATTAGGTATGATTTGATCTATGGCCAGATTTTCCATATCTGAGCCCATCCAAAGTTCCAATTCAGTCTGATAATTAACCCACAATTTCTCTTCCTTCTCAATGGCAATGATATCATCTCCTAGGGTATCCCTCAAAGTATTTGCTTCTTGAAAATGTTTAAAAGATTCAAAAATAATAAGGCTTCCCTTCTTGATAAGGGATTCATTCCAGTCATCCATAGCCTGACTTAAACCTTGACTACTTTTGATTTTAGACAGGGCTTCCTTTCCAACCATAGTGAGAGACTCTATAGAAGCATCTTCTTGAGAAATGGGTTGTGGGACGACCTCAAAAATGGATTTCAAACAAGTAGTCAATTTTTGAACCTGAGCTTTTAATTCATCCTTGCTTTCTTTATCTTTCTTCGATCTCTCCACCATTCTAGTTGTTGATACTTGGAAAATGTGAACATCCCCATCCTTGGTAGGAGGACTGAGGTCAACCCTATTCACCTCAAAATCACTCATTGTTGCTTGTGAGGAATATTTCTACACATATGGGTGTGCAATATCTAGTTGGAGTTTCCCTGACTCAGTATCATCTATAAGCCTGGCAATGGTTTTCAGCTTCTTAGGTTTAGGAGTTGAATTTCTCTGTAATAGCTGACTTACCATGTCTTGCTTAAGCAGGCTTGATTGTATGGCTTTCCTTTTCCAGGATAGTGAATCTTCTAGCCATGTTAGGGTTTTTGTGACTTTAGTTTCCCTAAAGCCTAGGGATGTAAACATCATCTGAGTAACTGGAGGGGTATCTCCTACTGGCACAGCTACACCTGACATTTTAGAAGGATTTATCTCTCTAATAGGTGATTCATTCTGAGAGGGGGGAGAGTCAACATTTAAACTTTCTAAACCTTCTTATTCTTCTTCATTTTCCTTTTCCAAGATAGGTAAATTAAAAATATCCTCCCCACAAGTTTGTGAGTACACATTCTTGTTTGGTGGATCCCCATCACCGCTTCCTTAGGCACCTGTTGATGAAGATTGAGGGACATTACTAGTTAATTGCACGCTAGCAGAGGCTTGGGAAGTACCTTTAGCAACTCGTGATTCCTTCGATCTAGTACAAGGGCGAGATTGTTCATTTTTCTTCTTGGTTACCCATTCCCAAGTTCTAGTTAGAACATCAGCGGTTATAGCCTCAATAGTTTCTTTTTATTTAAAGTTCCAGTCCAAGGCAGGAATGGGTCGAATCTCTATGATTTTAGTGTATACTAGGTCAATCATATCATATCCATCTTCAATAAAATCTCGCAAATCCCATTTTAAATCATAAATAACAATTTATTCCACTGTCATCCTCATCTAGCTTCTCCTCCTTACCTCATATTCATCAAAACAATTAGCCCAACAATCTTCAAGGTTGGGTTGGTGATTGAAAGAAGGACCCAATTTCAAGTTTTCCTTTACATAGTCCTTTAGGTCGAAAGGAACACGCTCATCATATGAGGGCATATTATACCTGGACAGCTCTACCTCAATGTTCAAAGCATCAGATATAGATTGGAAACTATACACACCAAATCCAAATGGAAAGCTGATGGTAAGTCTCTTTTTGCCTTGACACAACCTGTTCACATCAGCTAATTATTTGTTGACCTCAATAATTACCCATTTATCTTCTAGGTACCTGGGAAATTTAATAGGAAAACCTGCATATCCACCCACTCTTATATATGAAAACCTCTGAAATTGAATAAAATGACAACCATAGAAATTAACAAACTGTATGGCCTCAAGATACAATCTCATCATTGGACACCCCTGCAATTATCTAACCATTCTCATGGTAAAAGCGTCAACAATTCTCCTGAAATGAAAGAAGCTTTTATGAAGTTGGAGCTTATCATGGTAGTCATAGATTGGTACTTTTCCTGGTGGTAAATCACTTGTCCTTAATTTGGGCCAAGGTCGAGTACTTGCAGGAGCATATATTAAGTAGGATGACATGAAGAAAAAAAAATTCAAAAAAAAGAGTGACATCAACTCATGTATACGATCACTAATTGTCTTACCCCAATCCAGAAATTGTTCCCCACTTAATATAATCTGGATGAAGAAATACATCCATTCCTTGAAGTTGTGGACATTTTCATTGCCCCTAACCCTATGTAACAGCACCATGATGTCAGCAACTTCATTTATCAAATGGTTCCTGTGCAAATTTTGAGGCAATTGGGATTTGCCTTTCTTTGGTTTGACTAACCAATTCTTTGCTATCACATTCCTATAAACCCCCTTTTTGGCAGTGAACTCAATCTGAGAATTGGTTGTGTCCATTGGTGAATATTCTTCCCTTTCTAAAGTCCTCAAACATGACATGAAGGTAGACCTCTGAATTTTCAAAACTAGCCTATTGTCCTCTGTTTTAACCTCTCGTGTCTGTGAGTTGTAATTTCTGATGCATTCCAACACTAATTCGGGACATTGTACTGCTATTGGAAATGTGGAAAACTCAATCAATCCACTATCCATTACCCTCTCAATGATAGGTGGAGGATTGGGTTTGTTAAATTTATTTTTTATTCCTCTAGGTTTACAGGCCCTAGCCGAGTGTCACCAATCTTAGGCCCCTCATAGGTTAACCCAGACACATATTCATACCTAGCATATTTAACCCTTTCCATGTGCAATTGTGACTTTCAACAATATGTACTTCTTTAATGCAAGAGTAAGCAATTAATAAGATAGGTTGCGATGAATAAAATTGAAAGTACCTCTAATCGTGATCCATGTAATTCGAAAAGCGTGCTTCCTCCAGCTCTTCCCCAAAAATTTATGCGACAAGAATGTTTTCTCATTCCTTCATTTTATTAACCACAACTACATGGAAAAACATGGGGGAAGATAGGCATTAATGTCTTAATTGAGCATTAAGACACGTGGTAGTTGTCACTGTCAACATTCTTCATATAACTGTCTTTTGAAAATTTGAAAACAAACGTCTATGGGTGGTTATAAAAGAGGTTCGCAAAACTTCACAAATATGTGCCCAAGTTCGAGTGCGATGGGAAAAGACCCCCTAGGCTCATAACAATCACGCAGAGGATGAGGTTCGACTAAGTACATAAAACACCGCCCAATGTAACACTTAGAGGCAATAAAAGGGGTCTCAGGCGACAAAGTGAGAAGTTTGATGAACTATGAAAAACCTCGCTCAGGTTCACATTGTGACTTAAAATGTCGCCCACATTTATACGAAAGGTTTTATGAATTAGCATAAGGCTTAATGAGATGGGAAGAAAAATAATGGTAACAAACTGTAAACCCTAATCTTGGTACAGTCCTCATAGACATACCAGTCTCCCCAATTGCGGTTCACTTTTCCAGCTTGATCTTTCTCTTTAGGTTGTAAGAACCTTTTGTATTTTTGATGACAGGTTATAATCACAAGGGTGACCAAGGACCTTGTAGAGTGGCTTCACAAAGTATTCTTCAAAATAAAGGTAATGCGATCTAGTGCATCTGCTATCCCATATTGAATTCCACATTTGTATCAGCCTAACATTTCCATCATTGTTTGTGTCCCTTATTCATAAATGATCACTCCATAATCCAATAGATTGTCCTTCATATAAGATTAGATGCATGAGTAATGAATAATGTTTGCAATAGATGTTGATACTATTCTTAATGGAAGTCAGTGCATCATTGAGGGATTTTTCCAAATATTCTACGTAATCCAGAGGTCTAGCATCTTGATTTTGTATGTATGTTGCTAAAACCATTGGGGCTATGGACATTAGGGTGGGTACATCCATTTCCAAGACCTAACCAGCAGAGTAGTAAGTGTATTGAAAATAATCTTTGAATAATTCAGCTAAAAATGGTGGGTGCTCACTTTTTGAAAACCTTTTGATTCTATTTCCTTCATCCTGGAGTTTGTGCAAGGGAAATCTCCATCTTTTATAGCTGACATACATACTGTGGTATTCATCCAGAATGTCTTTGATCCTAAAATTCATCGTCATGCTCAAATCTAGTTGGAAAACCATATAGATGTAATCTCATGTAATGGGTACAAAGGACGACCCATCTTTTGAGTAGATCATATGAGTCTGAGGGTTATACATTTTTTTCAGTGCCTTCATCAATTCTACATTAATAAACATGTTAGATACTACTAGTTTTCCCAAATTAAGCCTCCATGGGTTAGATATCGGCTTGTGTCTATATATTTTCTTGTAATGGTATATGAATAGGTCGTAACCCCTTTTTTTCTTCCATACATCTCCTAATCCCTTATTTTTATCCTCTAATTTCTTAGCTCCTGGGTTTATTTGGACATTTCTTTTGGACCTCAGTCTAGAACTAGGACATTGGTCAATCAAATCTTGATTTAAGTGTCTTGTGTCTAATTTTTACCTTTAAAGTTTGGATTTTTCTAACATACTTTCCATTTACTTTTAGAATGATGCAAACCCTACTTGATGCTTATTCTTCAAATGGTCTGAATAGGATGAATTCAATTCAAGCTAGGTTACTTACTTGGGTTGGTCGCGCTCCTTCTAGTTCTTTGCATCCGCACTCACCATTGAATTCCTGGTTTCTTTCCTCCTCAAGTGCAAGAGAATTCCTCCAACTAGATTTATGTAGAATTTCTATCTATAACTTTCTTGGATCTAGTTCATAAATTCTGAGTGATGCCAACTTTCATGTCACTACTACTATTTTAAATATCAACCGTTTATTTGCTTTCCATCGCTGCCAATTTCTTTCTTCGAGATATCACTTGTCTTATCACCTTAAGTGATTTTAATGCTTTCACTACATCAAAATGACTAATTTCATACCCATGTCGATATTCATCTCTTTTCCCGATAAATGCTAGGTTGTTCAATCTTTCAGGAGTTTGGAGGGACCTCCTATGACTTCATATTAATATCATCATGTCTTCTCAAAACCGTCTTTGTAAGTGATTTCTTTGATATTTCTTTATGTTCACAAATTCACAGATCAATGCCATCGCTTTATCGGGAGGATCAATATCCTTATTCCTCCAAAATGCATTCTTCCTTTCAATGGAATTTTTAGTTCAATTTCTCACATCTTTCTTTTAGGGATATCGAAGGGATTGATTCTTAACTTTTGCCGATATAGATCCCTTTCATCGATATTTCTCCCAATTGATAAGTTGTTTTTGGTTTTTGGGGTGATTAGGAACCAGTTTCTCCAATGTTTCAGAGCCTTTTCATATTTCTTTTGTCCACTTTCATTATGAAGGCCATCGCTTTGCGAAGAGACAACTCTCCTTGTCTTGTCGATATACATAGTTCTCCTCGATAAATTCTTCCCCTTTTTCTATATCGAAGGGACTCATAAGGTACCCACTTCGACATGCCAAAGTCTCTTCGATTGTGAAGTCCTAGTATTATTGCTTTGATATTCTATTGTCATCCTAACATATCACTAAATCATGTTCGAAAGGGAACGTTGATGTGTAATTACACATTGAAATATTTTCCTCCTTGATAATCAAAGTATCGGGTTGTTGAAGAGACCCGAAATGTTACTATCCGATGTATTGAAGTGTTTCCAATAAAATCTTGATCAGATTGTTGGGGGGACACAAAAATAGGTCTCCTCGACATGGTATACTCTCTTCAAAAAAATTTATGTTGTTTCACTTCATCGCTTCTTCAAAGAGACCCCGAAGTGAGTCTTGTCGATTTGATGTAGTCTCGGTGACATGACTTTCTTATTGCACAAGTATGATGAGGAAAATTTATTAATGTGATGGCTTGGAGGGCGGGTAGATGAAATGTTTTGAAATTAAAAATGATAATTTGGGGAAGGGGTATTTTAAAGAAATGAATTTTTTAGGGAGAATTTTAAGGCTGATTTTTCCAGTCCTAATAGGAAGAATGACCATCATTCTTGTTATTGAACTTTTTCTTAGCAAACTTGTAAAGGAAGGATGTAAATATTTTGTAATTTTTAGATTAAAACAAGAAAATATTTTAATTATGCTATGCAAAAACCTGAAAATGATGTCTTTTAGATGCAATTTTCAATTCAAACAATGCACTAAATTTGACAAATTATGCTTAATATAAACAATTTCAAATAATAAAAATTAGGGAAACTGAAATAGTAGACTGGATACAAAAATACAGAAGGTAGAATCAATGATTTTAATAGTTAGAAATTTAGTAAAAGCCCTGATCAGGGACTCATTCACCCATGGGCGAATGGGTCTCACTTCAGGGTTTTTAGAAATTAATTTGCAAGTTTCTGAGATGAATTCTATGGTTTCTAGGTTATGGTTTCAGATAGTGAGTTATAGTTTCAATTTTTTGTAAGATGAGGTCTAAATTCAAGTGCAAAATAGTGTTAAATGACAAGCAAAAAGACCTAATTTGAGATGCAATTTTGATTCAATTTTCATATGTAAATGAATGATGATGTAATGTTATGTAAACACTATGCAAAATGACTAAAAATTTTGAATTTTCCATATTTTAAAAAATGCAAAAATGCAAAACCCAAAACCATAGATGAGATGCAAACTAATGCAAGTAAACAACCCTAAATGAGATGCAAATCAATGCAATGCAATTCAAATGAATGCAAAACCTAGATCTATGGCTGAAAATAGACTCCAAAATCAACAAGTTATGATGCTCAAATGCCGGGTTCACCAAAATGAAACATCAAAAAATAGGTAAAGAGGGGTTTTTGATTATTTGAAAATGTGTGAGGGATCTATTTCTCGCTATTTCATTAGAAAATGAGATCCCCACAAAGAATTGATTAACAACCTTTAGGTGAATCAACCTTAAGTGAGAATCTTTAGATTTCCCTATGCTTGAAGGACGAGGGTCAAGGTCAAACAACACTTTGGGGAGAAAAACTAAAAAATAGAAAATCAACTCCAAAATGCAATCTAACACTTGAAACTTGAAGATTAAGCTCAATATTTGCAAAACTAGAAAACATAATGCAGATCTTAGAAGGGCAAAAACATGTGTACCAATCACCAAAAGTGCTTTCTGGAAGCTGATCTGGGACTCATTCGCCCATGGGTGAATGGGTCCAAGTATAGGGGTTGCAAAAATATTTCGAAAGCCTTTGGTGCATATGTGAAGCTTCTTATTTGTCTAGGTTTTAGTGTCAAAAAGTCAAAAATAAAATCTATAGGTTAAATTATGTGATTTGACAACTTCGACAACTTTTGCAACTTTGACAACTTTGTAAATCTTTCTCTTCAAAAGTTCTTCAGGTCTTCTTGATCCTAAATTTGCAATCACACATACAAGAGAGAAAAATGTTTGTTTTGGGTGAATAGGGATTTTCCTTGGTCAAACCCTGTTTTGGTAATCAAACCTTGAATTAAATAATGCATGAAAGAGAGAATGAAGAATAAACAAAGCTATGTTACGACTCAACAAACCCTTGAATGAAACCTTAATAATGGAGATCTTAGGAGGTATACAATTTGCATGAAATGGTTGAATTGGATGTGGATCTTGACACTTGATCCTTGCTTGAAATGATACCTTGAATGCTTGACTTGATCATGAAACCTACATCACGCTGTTAACTCCAAAAATATGCATGATGCAAGAAGAATTTGACATGATGAATAGACCTTGCTTTTTCTAATAAAACTTTTATATATATACTCTTGAATTCCCTTGATCATAAACATTGCTATATTTTTTCTCACTTGAATATACTCATAAAATTTCTAGGTGAAACATAGTGAAATAACCTTGTATTTATAGGTATGTATCCTTAATTTCTTGAAATTCAAATATCACAAGCCGAAATTGAATTATGGATTTTAAAACATTAAAATACCGCCAAAAACATAATTTAGATTTAGGTCCAAAGGACTAGGGAGGACCCATTTTCCCATGGGTGAATGGGTCCTAGGTCCCTATACCTGGAACACACATTGCTCAATGTAAATTTTTATGTTTAGGAATTAATTATTGTTGGGTTTCCCCTTCGGGAAAATGTAATTTATTAGGCTTATAAATGAATTAAAGGGCTAATTAAGGCATAATTGAGCCCAATTTAATTAAGAAATCCAAAATAAGTGTGTAAATGTAAAAGGGTTACATTTAACAACACTAAATTAAGGCATTATTAAGTCCAATATAAATTAGGAGGGCCCAAACAAGTGAGAAAATGTAAAGGGTTACATTTTTCTACACTACAAAGGGATAATTGTGGCACAAATTTACCTTTGGATTGAAGCAAACTGATGAGGTCGAAAGTGACTACTAACTCAGGACAAGCTATGTTCCTAAGCAAGCAAGGATGACAATGATAAGGACTAATTAACTAGCCCAAATTGGATAAAAAGCTCTCAAATTGATGTCTAGGGGAGTTAGATTGAATGTTTAATGATTAAGGATGCCCTAAGATGAACTTATCTGATTGAATGGATGATTTGATGACTTTTGGAAAATATGAAGTGACAAAAATGATGATTACGGAAGATCGGAGGATGATAAAAATGTTTTTATTGCACAACTAGGCTTGCAACAATGTGGGATTTCAGTGGTCAAATGGATCCAAACTCTAGATTTTCTATCAAAAATATATCCACCTCTGTAGGTAACGAGTCTGCATATGTAGGTCATAGGTTTTCCTATCAAGGGTTTCAGCGGGATCATCTTTGTAGGAAGCGGATCTGCTCTGTAGGGAATGGGTCCGCCTATGCAGGATTAACCAGGAGACATACAGACAAAACCAATGGATTCTCCTATCAAAATTTATTGTATGGAAAGGAAAACACATTCATCCCTAAATAATACAGATTCACCTATCCAAGACTAATTATACGTTATGGGCAATGGAATCGCCTATCAAGATCATAGGGTCACCTATCTAGGAACAGTTATACAAAAATGGGTAGCAAAATTGCCTATCAATATTTGCATGTACGTAAATGGGCAATGGAATCGCCTGTCAAGAAAATGGGGTTGTCTTTCTTGGAACAACTGTGCAAAAAAAAGGGTAATGAAACCACGTATCAATATTTAACTATACAAAAAGGGGCAAAGAAATCACCTTTCAAGAACAGGGGGTTTCCTATCTAGGATGGACTAGGTACAGACAAGACAAACGGATCCACCTCTAAGAGAAATGAGATCACCTATCGAGGGATGCAGTACACACACATACAAGCAGGTTTTCCTCTGAGATAAATAGGATCTCCTATCAGGGGATGCAGTACGAACGTAGACAAGTGGGTCCACCTCTAAGAGAAGCATGATTGGCTATGGGGGACAAAGGGGGGATAGACACAGGCAAGTGGATCCACCTCTAAGAGAAATAGGATTGCCTATCAAGGACAAGGACGTACAAACACAGACAGACAGACCCGCCTCTAGAGGAGACGAAATCGCCTATCGGGGGGATAACTGACCAAAGTGACCAAAAAATGGGTGGACACAGGACCTCCCTTTTAGGGACGAGTCCTCTTGTTAAGAGAACGTATCCGCCTTTGTGAGAAGCAGATTTTCCTCTGAGTAACAAAAATATTCTATGGCAAAGGACTGAGAGAAAAAATAACATACAAAGGCAAGGATGGACTCAAGACTCAAAACATGTATTGGTATCGCACAAGAAGACACGCTAAGCACTTGCACAAGCCTAAAATTAGTAATAAGGGTTTACAAACTTAGTGTAGGCCCATGCTAGGAATCTCCTTCGACGTAAGTGTAGTGACACCTAAATGGGTGTGTACATTTTTATCTTTGTGAGAGAGGACAGGTAGGGGCCTCCAGGACTGGAAGGATGACCCAATCACCTCTCCTTAAGGGATCCAAATGGTGAATTTAAAAATATTTAGGGCGTGGTGTGCATCCCTTGCACTACACTAAGATGCAGCTGAACACAGGTCTTATCTAGGCTTTATAGGTAATCTTGGAGTCCTCGAAACACCAAGAGGGTTCGTGAGGAATGTCCATGAACACCAGCACGTCACAAGCATAGGTTGGGAACTTTTGGTGGGAAATCTCAGACCAATCCTTCAAACCTAACTTGGAATCACCCAAGTATCAATGCTTTTCCAAACACGACACAACTGGATTGGGGTACAAATTTCATTCTCCCCCATTTTGTATACCTTGTCAGGTCATGTGGTTGACGTTATCCCTTGGGTGATGAAATCCCAAGCAGGCCTCCTGAAAGGTAGGAAATGCTAGGAATTTATTATCCCTACACTCACACTATGATCCCTACGCTCACACGTGGTGCAAGGGGAGAGCAACATGCAAGCTAGCACTCCTAGGTGGACTCACAAATGGACTTGGATCAACTTATGATTTTTGATCCCCAAGCTCATCGAATGGTGCAAGGGGAGAGCATATTTCACAAAGTGATCCCAAACACATCAAACAATGTTCTTTGACCCTTTAAGAAAATGAAATGTTCCTAGTTATTTAGGGGAAACAACTACACTATGTCTTCGACTACTCGTCCTAAAGGAAATACATTAGTGGTTTATAACCGCTGGTCTTGGAAAAATAAGAAGCTACAAATAGTTAGTAACCAACACATGCACAAACAAACAAGTCATCAAGTTAGTACCAAACCCAAAACCAAGAGAAATATTTTGTATGAAAAACTAAGGTTTAGGTTCACCACAAAACTACATGTCCAGAGGTCAGGATTGCCTCTATGTAATTTTTGCATCCGCCCTTGTAAGTTACGCACTCACCTAGGAGATAAGTAGCAGATTCGCCTATGTATTTCGTGGGTCCTCCCTTGTAGGCTGAAGACATAGAGTCGAACGTGCTTTCGCCACTATAATCTAGAGGTCAGGAGTTGATCGCCGCCTCTATAGGATGCATGTTTACCCGTGTGATTCATGGATCCGCCTGTTTGGCGGGTTCACCTCTAAAACTTGAAAGAACTCAAACCTGCAAAATTTCAAACAACAACAAATGTTAATGAACCCGTGACGTGGGTCCCAACCAAGCATGCCAAAATGTGTGCAGGTGTTTCTCTAATCTAGTATGCAGATGAATATTAAATACAAAGTAGAAAAATAAAAACAACACTCAAGATTGACCTAAGTTGAAATCTAAACAAGAATAAGAAACAAACACAATTTTTTACCTTGTTTAAATTTGTTGAATGATTGGCCCTTGTTGATGTTGATTTTGTGTGCTCCTTTCCTTAATTGATAGCATGCAACCTATATGAAAATGGCCGTGATTATGCAAGGAATGCAATGATGGTGATTGAAGTTAATGTTGATGCAAGATGAAAGCTTGAATGTTGCAACAATGGTTTCTTTGGATGCTTGAATTCTAGAGTGTAATTTTGAATGTGTGAATGTTGTGAATGAATGAAAATTTGTTGTTTGAAATAGTCATTCTTGGAGGAAAAAGGAATGGATGGCCAAGATTGAAATTAGAGTTAAAGATCAATGGTTGAGATTCCTTGCATCTCGACACATATGGTGATCATCTCGACACATATGGTGAGCATCTCGACACGTATGGTGAGGACATGTGTCATCCTAGGTGGAGGGGATGTAATGAGGTGGAGGTAAGATGGCATCTAGGTTGAGGTACTTTCAAGTACCTTGGGAAGGGAAAAAATGAATGACTTGTCTTATCCTTCCCCTAATCATGGGAGGATGTGACAAGTGAGGAATTTTAAAATTCCTCAAAAATCCTCCTTGGGAAGGGAAAGGGGAATTAAAATTTCCTAGGGAAGAGGAGGAAATAATTTTAAATTGATTCTAAATTCTCAAGGGACCTTGGGGGAGTATATTGCAATTAAAATTTCCAACTAGACACATGGGGATAATAAAATGGAATTAAAAATTCCATGTGGGCTCATGGGGGACTAAATAGGAATTAAAAATTCCTACAGAAGAGGAGATAACTTCTCCAAAAGGGGAAAGAATTAATGAAGGTTGACTTGGGTACATGCCATAATTGGCATTAGGATTAGGGTTAATTAATCATTGATTAAGGTTATGCAAATGATAATGAGTGGATTAAGGTAGGTGGTTGAATATGGAGGATGTGACACTAATCACAATTAGTGGTGTGCACATCCTAATCATAGGTTAATTAGATTAACTTGGATGAAGGAGGGATTATGGAGGATGTGACATTTGGAGAGAGAAAATGATGAATTAAAAATTAATTTGAATTCATGTGGATTAAATGACCAAATTAAATAAATTTATCTATTTATTTAATTTGGAGAAGAAAGATGATAAAGTATTTAATTGATTAATTAAATACCTTAGGAACATTAGGGATAAAGATGAATATTAATCAAATAATAAAATTATTTAATTAATATGGATGCAGATGCGGATTAGATAAAATAAGGGATAAATTTTACCATATAGAAGTGGTCAAATTTAGATGTCTACAGTAACCACCCAAGATCTTGATGAAAAGAGTAACCCACAATAGCCACATATCACAAGAAAATCAAAGATTGGAGACACAACACACAAATAGCTATTCCAATATAATGAGGATGTAAATACAATAGATGCAATATAATGCAAAATAGATTCCTCAAATTTATAATATATCTAATATGTCAAGCTTGAGCTTTCAATATGCAAGAGGGGAGAGTGAATGTTCATATGACAAAGGATGCAATGTAAAAGGTCAATTTTTACATGAGAACAAGAGAGTAGCATTTATATTTTATGGTGTTTAATGATGAAGCACTTATAACCAATGTGGGATGAAGATGATTTTTCACCCAATAAAATAGGAAACCACTTCACTAAAAATAACATGTCTCCTCACTAAGTCGATATTTATTTAGATGGCATATAACACTTCCTAAGTAGATACCTACCTAATTAAATTTATCCTAAGGTGCACAATAGTGCAAGTAAAATAAAAATGCATAAATAATAAAATGCACCAATGCTATGGGACAAAAAATACGTATTGATGTATTGGAGATTACCTCAATTAGTTTTCTATTTATTCAATTCCAACTTAAACTCAACTATAGGTAGAAATATAAGGTATATGTAGACCTAAGGTAAAATTGGCAATGTGGTGTGTGCAAGTTTGATTTGATAAAATAGATATCCTATGAGGTAGAACTATACCAAGACATGTATATATGAATTTCAAATATAAATAGATTGCTTGGAATAGTTTACAAAAGGGTTTGAAGCATGAATATAAAATAGGGAATACGAGAGGTGTATGGACAAGAAATTAGGGAAATTCAAAGTTTAGTAAAGAGAAATTAGGAATGATAGAGTGATAAAGGATGAAGCAAAGAGTGAAGAGAAATGGAGAACCAACAATGATCTAGGTAGGAATATTAACAAGGGAAAAAACCTAAAAAATGTGTTTTATAATTGGGCTTCAACACATCTTACCTTTCCTTAAGAAAAAACTCAATAAAGAGGAGAAAATTAGTAGTAAGAGATACTTGCAATCTCTTATTATTTTCTATTATGTTAAAAAATGAGGAATCATAGTATTTTTATTTCAATTTTAATTCAAAATGACTATTTGAAATTGAATTAAGGAAAAAATACTCTTGGATGTTTGGTAACCAAAGTTGGCATCAAATATAATTTATTTATTCTTTAGCATCTATATGCAATTTGTCCTCTACAATGTTTAGAGGCAATTTGTCCAAAAACTTTCAAATGTGCTTATGATTTTCAAAAGAGGGTTGGGGGTCACTACAAATCAATCTATAACTTGAACTTGCAATGTTAAAAAATTAGAAAAATGGTCTTAAAAATACCTAAATGAGTGGTCACTATAATGAACACAAGAACATAAAGTGGAAATTGCAAGGGAGGCCATTTCTAACCTTACATATATATCACCCACATGCAAACACTATCATCCATAAATAAATATCCTTTGTACAATGGGTCACCCACTATGTAGGTGATTATCCTATCCATGTATTTCCAACATTTTTGTTATCAAAATATTCATCACCTTGTGTGGCCTTGGTGAGTTGACTAGCATAATATAACCCAAGGGATATATCCCACCCATCTATGGTACTCATCCTAGATAAAATTTCTATGAATCATAACTATTCTTATTAGACATATGTCCCCAAGACTCTACCTTTGATCTCATCACTATAATCCTCAATATCATATGTATTCGATCATATCTATAATTGGTAATCTAAATATTGATGCATATAGGTCTTATCTCTCCAAAAGATACATAAAAATCCTCACACTATATGTCATCTTTATAAACCTATTAATATATCATAACTCCTCTACTCTAAACAAATCCTTGTCTACATTTGTAAGGTCTAGGCCTTATTGTGATCTTCAAGCCACATTACAATGTTACTTTCTTAGCTCTACAATTATTTGCAAAATCATAACACAAATGTTTTTTCAATCTCTCATTAAAAAGTACATAAATCTCCTTACACTAGAATATATATTTTATCTTCATATATCAACAAACCAATTTTCTCTCCATCTCCCAACAACATTATATTTTATCATTACTTTAAAAAAATTTACTTTCAATCTTTAGATAAACCTTGAGTTGAAATGTTTCAAATCTTGAGATAACCTTTCCACCTCATTAGTTTTTGCTTTCCTATTTACAAAATTCCTATATAGAACAAACACATGCCTTAACAATTCAATTGAAGTGATGCCACCAAATGGAAATCGATAGAAGTTAGATAGAATCAAATTTCAGATAACCACAATATCTTCCAATAATTAAATTGAGGCTAGTAGGGATTACTTAGCCTTCCTAAGCTTTAATCTTTTAAGTTCCTCTCCTAATGGTTCAATTCCAAACAACTATAGTTATTTAGCCTTTAATTTTGACATTTTAATTTTGTTTCAATTTATATAACTTTACAAAAGTGTGTAGTGTTGTTAGCTTCCAAGTGTACTAAAATAAATTTGTATGCTCATAGCATGCACACATAGACCTAATTTTGTGATGTCAATCTAAATCCAAATGTAATGATCTAACACAAATGAGTCACTAATTAACCTCACAATGACCACAACTTTAAACATATTTTATGTTTACCTTAGGTAGACACATAAATTCAGAAATATAGTATATAAGACAAATGGAAAGGATTTATATGTGTAGACACCTAAATTTGGCCATTTACGTTTAGTCAAATTTATCCTTTTTCATCTAAATATCCTCGTATTTGCATTAATTAAATAATATTGTTATTATTTAATTAATACCCCTAAAGTCTTCTAAATCCCTAAGGTATTTAGTTAAATAATTAAATACCTTACCCTTTATTCCTTTCCTCCAAGGAATTAAATAAATAATCCATTTATTTAATTCCCTTTATCTCCCATCCCCCATAATCTACACATAATCCTAATCCACCTCCTAATCCCATCGTTAGGGATGTGCACATTCCTAATCCATGATTAGGATGTGTCACATCCTCCAACTTATGCAAGTGGATCATTAATCCTCATTAGCCACATAGCTTTACTCTAATCATTGATTAGCTATCCCAGTCAACCCCTTAGTCAACTCTCCCCATTCCCCAAGGAATTTTTAATTCCTTTTTATCTTCCCAAGGTCCTTTTGAGGAATTTTTAATTCCTCTCCCATCTCCCAAGGAATATTAAATTCCTTTTCTCTTTCCCAAAGAATATTAAATTCCTTTTATCCTTTCCATGCACATTAAAAAGGAATTTTTAATTCCTTTAGTCAACCCTTGATCTTCCTCCCCCTTTCAATCTCCACCATCCATTCCATCTCCCTTGGCTAAATGACTAACACTTAGCCATTTTTGCAACCCTAACCATTCTCTCAAGCATTCATCATCTCAATCTCTCAAGCATTCACCATCTCAATCTCTTAAGCATACATTTAGCCTCCATAGCCAAATCCACCACACTTACATCCAAATCAAGCAAAATCAAGTCGTTATGCTGCCGAAATCATTCTAGGAGTGCACATATCAAGCCATCAATGAGGGAAAACAACTTCATCAAGCTCAAACCAGGTAAAAAATGGTTTTATTGTCATTTTAAGTTTGAGTTTCATCTTAAGCCGAATCTTGAGGTGTTGTTTTGTGTATTTCCTTTCTTGCATTTCATTTCATTTTGCATTTTAGACTAGGATATTTCACCTGCACACAATATGATATAATAATAACTTATGTTTATCATGTATTTTCATAAGTTTCTATAAACTTTTAAATTGTTCTCTTTACAAATAACTAATATTATCCCAATTATACCACAAGATTAATAACCAAGACAATATTCCACACACCTCACTTATTTTATCAATTTATCCATTAAGCAAGATCTTTCCAAAAGCCCTTTCAATAATTTTAACTTGAATCTACACTATTAAAATTAGCAAAAATTAGACACACCTCAAATATAGTTTACAAATTATTTACAAGAGAACTAATATAATCATAAATAAAATAAAAACTGAACTCCCAAAATTAATCAACATAAATTGAAGTCCAACAAGGATACAATTATCTCAAAAATAAAAGGTGTATAAATGATAATGAAAAATAATCAATTTATCAATAAATATTAAGGATTATGTCTTTTTTTTGAAGTGGAGCCATATTTTTAATGGAAAACCCTAAATCATTCCTTTAGGTTAAAGGGTCACCACTCACTTGAACATGTTTTAGAAAA
>VDFB02001098.1:0-24179 GCA_007258455.2 Sequoia sempervirens | reverse complement strand
TTTGCTATTTTTTAATTAATTTCTAAGCAAACTAGTCCTTAAACTTGAAATATCAGACTTTTTTTGTTTTTTAATAACTTTGCTTTGGTTAAGTTTTTTGTAAAAAAAATTATATGGCATCAAACTTCAGACAATTCTCTACACAATGAAAAAAAAAGATTCAAAAATGTTTAGTTTAGGTCCAATTATGCTGTCCGTACAGGTTGATTTTTATAAACAACAATTAAGGCCAATAAAAATTTAATAAATAAAAAATATTCAACAAAAATTATAAAAAAAAATTCAGATCAAACTTCATGTTGTTAGCTCTTTCCAAAAAGCAATTAGAAAATTATTTTATTTGGGTCAAAAGTGTTGTCCGTAGGACACATGCTTGTAATAAAAAATGGACTTTAAAAAGTGTTTTTACAGATCCCTACTTCAAAATTTAATTTCTATAACTGGTATTTTAATAATTCTATATATTTGAAACTAGATTCAAAATTATAAATTTCTATATTACTAACTTTTTTAAAGATTCACCGTGTGTGTCTCAAATTCTTAAGTCCAAGTGTGAAATTTTGAAAAACAACAAAACACTTACACTTTTGAGCTTTTGTGTACCCAACTTCTTGCATCAACCCGGAATCTAATATCCATCTTTGCTCTTGAAGACAATGGATATAGGGTTACCTTTATGGATGGAAAAGTTTTGGCATGGCCTAAGAACTCAACTATAAAGAAAGCTCTAACCATAGGTGTATGACAAGGTTATCTTTATAAACTATGCACTGAAGTCAAGCAAGCCCTTACCCTTGATACTTCTGATTCAAATGAAATTTGGCATATAAGATTAGGACACCTTCATTTCCGTGCCCTACCTTCCATAGAAAAACTTGTAACATGATTACCTAAGTTAAAACCAACTCATGAAGGAACTTGTAAAGGTTGTGCCCTAGGAAAGAATACAAAGGGATCCTTTCACAATAGCTTGAGCAAAACCCAAAATGTATTAGAATTGGTTCACTCTGATTTATGTGGACCCATGTCTGTACCCTCCAAGGCAGCTTCCTATACTATGTCATATTTATAGATGACTTCTCTAGGAAGACCTGGATTTACTTTCTTAAGTGTAAAGAGTCAATAGAAATCCTTAAAAGGTTCAAGGAGTTCAAAGCTCTTACTGAAAACTTCTCTGGGAAGAAAATAAAAATCTTAAGGATAGACAATGGGAAAGAATACACCTCTAAAATCTTTAAGGAATTCTGCATGAATGCTGGGATTAAGAGGGAGTTTATAGTAGCCTACAACCCTCAACAAAATGGGGTTGAAAGGAAAAATAAAACCATTGTAGAAGTGCAAAAGCAATGTTGTTTGAACGAGAACATTGAAATTCATTCGGCATAAGCCTTTAGAAGCTGCTCACATCCAAAATAGATGTCCTCATTCTCACCTGATAACAAAACTCTGAAGAAGCATTTCTATCGCCTAAAACCGATATTAGTCACTTTAGAATTTTTGTTGCCCAATCTATATTCATTGTGATAATCAGAGTTGCATCAAACTCTCTGTAAATCCAGTATTCCATGATAGATCTAAGCACATTGAGATCCCCTACCATTATGTAAGAGACATGGTAGAAAGGAATGTGATCAGTTGGAGTATATTAGTACAAATGATCAAACAACAGACATTCTCACCAAACCTCTCTCCCGAATCAAGGTTGAACACTTCAGGAAGAAGCTTGGTATGATTGAAATGTAATTTGATATTATGTTTGAAATTCAAAATTGTTTAGAAGTTGTACTAATATATTTAAAGATGTTTAATGTGTAAACTCTTTTGTCATGTGTGTGACTCCATGACCTTATGGGCCCACTCCCCCTGTGTACATTATTGAAAGGTGATGATCTTTCTAATAATGAACACTTGTATGTGACATTGTAAAGTGACGACTCTACAATGATGAGTTGAACTATCATGATAGATATCATGTGACTTGATATCTGTGGACATGTCATGATAGTATCTCTTGGACACTTTGATGGATATCATGGGACTTGATGTCATTTGAAGATCATTGTGATCCTTAAGAGATAATCATGGTGGATAACTATATATATCCGTGGATATGCCATGAATTATTATGGTAGACATCATGTGACTTGATGTCAATGCACATACCATAATGAAGATGTGATTATGAAGAATGTCATGTGACTTGACAATCTTGAGAAAACATATCATATCTTCGATATCACGTGTGAAGGTGATATCTCCACTTATTTGATTTGGAATATCTTCCCTAGCTAAGAGGGAGTGTTGATTTAAGATAGCTTCGGTCAGATATAAATGATGATTGCATTCATGCATCATCATCATTTATATTTAACCAAACTGTTCTTAAAATATAAAACCATCAAATAAGTTATTCGAATTTCAAATGATGATGATCGAAATTTGCAAATGGATAAATCGGAATTCATATTAGATGATTGTTGTTTGTTAAATACACACATCTTAGTCTATGGATAACACCGAATGGTTTCGGTTGTTAAGGGAGCCCACGCTCCTCATGAGCGGACACGTCCTCTCATGAGACACGTCTCTCCTTGAGGCGTGTCTCCCACATATAAATGGGACTTCATTCCCTTATTTGCAAGACATTGAAATCGATAAATGTTCTGCAATCAACACATTTGATACAAAAGAAATAAATCTGACTTAGAATTCTAGAACAAAATTTCAAACTTAGAATTTCCATAGGTTCTTTTAGGATACAATCTGATAAGATTTGATTAACATTTACATCACTAATAAATGAGATTTTGTAAACTACTTTTCATGAAAGATGGGATATAAAGATCAATTAAATAAATTTTATGACCTTCTTGTGCGTCTGTTATTGTTTGCTACAACAAATTTTCCTAGATATGCATCAGAATAGAAGTGTAGAAGGCTTGTGTGTAACCATACGAAAAATATAAAACCTAAACAATAATTGATGGAAATTATAGAGAAAGATGAATAATGAAAGTAAATCTAAGTTAAGCTCATTATCTTAAACATTAAATTTTCTTTTGACACAATGATATAGGAATGGAATGATTGAGGTTTTTTTTACACATATACATAACAACATGTACATATACATATTATCCTTTATATTCTGAATAAATTCATCCCAAACTCTACACATAGATAAATTTAAGTTGGAGAAGCTTTCTTATTTCTTGGGCACTATAAAAATGTATTTATCTAAACTCTATGAAAATATCTACTCTCTATCCAATTATCAATAAGAAGGATTGGTCACACTGAGGTAGAGGTGAGTTAAATAATGAGCCATTATGTTCATTTAGTGGTGCAACTATGAGGATTAATGTAAATAATATCTTTTATATTTTGTTGTATTTATAGGTCAATGGTAATAGCTTTGAATTATGACTACTTTTATAGATTCATTTAGTAGTCAATAGATGGCATGTGATATAAACATAAAAGCTCCCCAAAACATAAAAATCAAACTAGTTCTCTACATAGGGAATGGTTTAATAATTCTCATGTTTGCAATCATTAGAAGAGTGGATAAGAACATTGCAAATGAAATCTATTTTGGTTTGTCTTATTCCAGTATACTTTTAGTATTTAGGTTATATTTTTAGATTTTTTTTGGTAAAAGGCATAGAGTCCATATATTATATTATTATAAAGTAAAGTAATTACATATGATGGCCAAAAAATAGCGGCAAGATTTAACAAAATTTGTTCCAGTGTTTACAATGACAGTGCAATATAAGTATCACACTAACTGCCACAAATATCAACCCCAAAATGGTAGGCTTAGCATGACATAAAAAACATTACACACTTTTTATTCAAGGCAAAACCAAGAAGAGTTGAACAACTTTTGAAGCCACCAAAAAAAATTGCACCAACTTGCTATTCTTCCATTCAACAACATTCCACCAAATTTTTTATCAATATTTATTTTTAGATATTATCAATATTTATTAACCATGTAATTCAAAATTCAAGACTTCACATTCTTTGGGAAATTCAACTATTTTCCTTGTAATCTATTGACTCTTTCTATGATTGGTAAAGTGAGGATTGAAGTGTCTTTCATCCATAAAATTTAAAATCTTTGGAAATTACATGCCTCTAGAGAAAACACCTCACGAGATATATTTATATTTTAAAGAGCTTTACACCACTATAATCCATAATTACTGACCGATAAAACTATCAAGTTAGGATTTGACAATTACATGCCTACAACAAAATAATAATTTCTTGTTGGATATGTTAGTAGTGTTGATCAATGTTAAAGCTTCCATGGTGGTAGCTCTAACAAGGTGGTTGCTCTAAAAATCCATGCATATGGAAGTGGAGGGTTGTAATGGTGGGCTTAAGTAGTAAAACTTGAGAAATATGTCATGCCACTTATAGTCAAATCAATGAACGAGGTGTTTTTTCTTAATATTGAGGGTTGATTAGTGAAAGACAATACTAACACAATAAATGTTTCCATATGTTCAAGAAATGTAGAGTTATCATGTGCGTATATAGGTAATTGGAAAGGAAGATTTATTTTGGAACTATTAAAAGATTGATTTGGACAATGAAACCTTTCCCCTAACTATGGTTACGCTATGAGTTTGTTTTAGAGATGTAACCTTAATATAATAATATACGAGAGACCACTTTGGGCACTTTATTTAGGTTGACATTCACTAAAGGGGTTTAAATAATTAAGCAATGTAGGATGTGGAATTTAGATTTCATGATGCACTTACGTTCATTCTGGATATATTTTATTGGAAATTATAACAATAATTATTGTTGTGAATGTTATGATGTGCAAAGATATGGTTTTTTATTGATGAATAGAGAAGTATATATAATTTATTAAAAAATAGTTTTTTCTTACATCTTTAAGAAATAAAATATATGTCAATTACTAAATTTTCACAAAATTTAGAGGTAATTTTTTTTATACATTTTTTAATATGTGAATAAGAACATACATTATGGTAAATAAATTTGACATAAATAAATCTTCCTTAACTTTTGATGCATTCATTTTTTGCATTTGATTATTATAGGATGTGTAAGGGATCAACTGTACAAATTATGCAATTCCCTATACCATGTCATGTCTATATTTTTAATTACAATAAAAGTATTTTATTTTATATTTTGAAAAGTACTAATGCTTTCTAGGACTTCATTTTTATTATTAGCCATATCATGGAGATCAACAAGGAATCCACTCTATTCAATGATATTAGTCATCATTTAATTTTACTCAACTAGGTTCATGTGGATTCTACCATTCCTAGATAAATGGAAGATAATGCTTCACGTTCCCTATCATAAAATGACATAATTAAAATATTTAATGTATGTTGTGTGCTAAGGGTGTCATAAAAATTGTCTTAACCTTGTATTTTAACTTTGAAAACACTAAAATGTAATTTTTGAGTTATAAAGGTTATTTTTTACTTAAAAAATAATTGGAATAGGCATTATAATATATACAATTTAAAGGGACAAAATATAATGAAAAATTATTTGCTACAATAATGATGATCAATATTTTGATTCAATAAAATGTGTGCTAAACCAAGAACCATAATCAAGAAGATATGTTCTATTTATTTTAAATAGAGATTCAACTCTCCAATAATAATGTATCTTGATTTGTCAAGATGCAAATTTAATGCCTCACATACCTTATTGATCTCATTTTAAATATGTCCTCCCTATGAGATCTTTAATCTACTTTAATCTTAAATTGGAGTTTTAAATAAATGATATATAGGGAGAAGTGTGAATTGTTTTTAAACTTATAGACAACTATTTTTATAAAATTGACTAATATGTGATAATCAAGTTTCATATTTTATTACCTAAAATCTACAGATAAATATTAATATTGAATATTTTGGTGTGATGATTTGTTAACTTTTTAGGGGTAAAACATGTTTGTAAAAGTGTCATTGTGAACATTTGGAACTCGTATATAGTGGATAATGTTCAATTTTTTGCAAAGCTAGCTTGATTCACACCAGCTACTTTTGTTTTTATAAATTTATGCAAAATTAGATAAAATTTAGTTGTTTAATGCTTATAATAGAAAAATTAAATATGTTTTTATGGAGAATATGATTATGATTTCCACCTCCATGTGGGTTCCTTCTTTGGCCATTGTGGATGGAATTATATTCTTGAGATCATCATGATGGGTGTCCATGCAACAACAATAAGAAAAATGCAAATGTGAATAGATCAATGAAAAAATTAATTCAAAATATTAACCATCAATTGACAAAGAAAACAAGGAAGATAATTTAATTTAACTCTCATTATTTCTTGCTTGTCCTCTACCACAATTTGAAAGACATTGTAGCATGTGTAGGAAAGTTTTACATATTTTATCCATTCACTTTGGAGGAGATGGTCCATGGTCTTTAGAATGTCATGCCAATTATTTGAACCCAACACCTTCCTCCACATATCACTCAACTTCCTTAGCTCTTTCTCTTTGATTTTATATCCTTGTGCTAGGATTGGGGATAATCATTATAGATATTGCTCTTTAACTTGTATTCCTTCTCCACTATGATCAACGTGCTTGTGTTGCATTTGGGGTTGATACTCTCTATCTCTATCTCTTTGTCAATGTTTTGTTAACATATTAATTTCAATCTTACTTATATTAATTTCATTCTCACCTTTATTATTCACTGAGAAGATTGAATGAGATTTTTTTAATGTTTTTGTTCAACTTATTTCTTCCTATAATTCCTCTCTTCATATTTAATTAAATTCTATGTGATGCTTGATAAACACCCACATTCACAACCAAGGCTTAACTCTATACAACCACTCAATTAGAAAAAAGAAATCAATAAACATTTGATGTATCAACTTTTTATAAATCGCTTATCGCCCATACTTAAAGACTTTTTATAAAATTCCAAGTACCTCTATTCACCCAATACTACTTTCAAATTTGCAAGGCATCATGAGCATAACCATTACGCCCCTTGCAATTGCTACTAGTAGTAGATCTAGGTGGTTATAAGTCACAACTACTATAAAAAAGACATGCAAAAATATCAAGCCTTTAACAACTTAGGCAACATTCGTTCCGTTCCAAAGTCATGTGGATAGAGGATGAAGATGATCAGAAGCACAAGGTACGTTACAACGAATATTATCATGAAAAGAATAAGTAGAGAGTTGGCAGCATATTTCCAACGTAGCATTTCTAATATTTCCACAATAAATTAGGTACACACAGCTTGATTCAAATGCACTGAGATTTAGTACATTTTCTTTGTTGGAGACAGTGAATTATTTTGACTAATGAGTAAGGAGTTTGTCTACATGTCTGCACAGTGACATTGAAATTTTAAGTTTTTTCAGTAATGGGATTAATTTTATTTTATGTTTAATAAAATTGACAAGAACCCACTTCTAATATTTCCTCCTTTTAGTCTTCCTTTTCAAAAAAGATTCCTTGAGATAAGTTATGTCTCCTGCAAAGGAGCCATGGTTTAGAAAAGAAAAACCATATTTGTTGACTTCTGTAATTCAATTTGGTGGGTATAAGATAGTTTTGTGATAACCTTTTAATAAAGCTGACCATCTTTTTCTACTACGGCCGAATAACATGGGGAATTTCAAAAGGTGATCAGATTCGATGTCCCCAGGAAATGATTATAAGGCATTGAATAATTCAAAGTTTGCAACACTTACCGAGGATCAAATAGTAGTGATTCCAACATCAAATCACCCAAAAAACCAGCACATAAGATTACAAAACAGTCAAATGATTCTGACAAAATGATGATACACAGCTTGAATTCAATGGAACAAAATCCCTGGCTTGGATTCTCCACTGTGGCTCTGTACTCTGCAACTTAATTGTATCGGATGGAGTTCTAAATGCATGTGATGTGTTGTGCTGTGTTAGGATTTAGGGTTTATCCATACTCTGGGGTTCAGTTCAGGGTTTAGGGTACCAAGTGTCAAATCATATTTCATTCAAAGCACTACGGTCATATCTGTGTTGTCACATCTACATTTGTTCCCTCTCATTTAACTCAATACTAAATAATTATACCAAAAATGTACTATGTTGCTATCCGGTTGGCTTGCCTATATAAACACTTTCGCTTCCACATTGTCGAATTGTAAGATCTCGTGTCTTGTTTCACTACGAGACAGTAATCCAACAATGTTGGGAAGCTTCTGCATTTGTTCAGGATAAGTTATATGCATGGTTCTTTATCAGAGTTCATGTCGCTTGCCATGAAATGGTCTGAGTCATTTTGGGGTAAATGGCTTAGTGAAGCGCCTTTTGGTTTGGATTTTCTCTTTTTGGGTCTGTTATGGTAAGGGGTTTTGTTGTCTCTAGTTCTTGATGAAGTGTCTTTTGGTTGGTTTTTGTTTTTTTGGTGGTCTATTACGGTGAAGAACTTTATTGTGTCTAGTTCTGCGGTCATAGATCTTTCCTTTTAGGGAAAGAGTTTTGGGTATGTTTGGATTGCTTTTAATACTTCATTCACAAGGCATTTTAGTAATCTATGTTATAGAGCAGGGATATGTGAAATGTGGGTCAATGTTGATTTCTATTTATGTGCATGAGTATTGAACAGTTGTGCAAAGGAGGTGTAGGATGAGCTACCTACAGTCCAACCAAGGGTTTAGTACTTCGTGTGCAAGGCATTTTAGCAATCCCTGTTATAGAACATGGATATATGAAATGTGGGTCAATGTTGATTTCTATTAAGTGCATGTGTATTGAATGGTTGTTCAAAGGAGGTGTAGGAGGAGCTCCCTTCAGTCCAACCAAGGGTTGTGTGGGGTTGATGCAACTGCTGGTTCATGGATTCTATTGTCTTGTCACGTTGAGAGGAGGGTTTCTGTAGTGAGGTTTTCGTGGCTAGATGATGGTGTGCATGACACAGGAGTTGTATAGCCGCTATGCTGCTCTTACTTGGATTGAAGGGAGCTCCTCGAAGGCCTCTCTATATATCTTACCATTGCAACGCTTGCGTTACAGCATTGGGTGTTTCAACATGGATGAGATGAATCTACATCCAATCTTAAATATAAGAAGCTAGCCTGCATTATATTTTTTTATATCCAACTCAATAATTGTGGGTTATAAGATATCTTTGAAAGATTTATAACTGTGATGTAATATGACATGTAATCTTTCTTTAGGTACTGATATCTGTGATTGTTGTTTAGATATCTATAATTCTGATACTCCTCAGAACAAGTTTTTATCATGGCTCCTTAATAAGGTTCGTCTCATCGATATATTCTATACCGTGCTTAGTTTGTCTATAATAATTAATAGATATCTGTAATTTTTATACTTCTAATGGTTCATTCCATGCTGCGCGATAGATGCTAGGCCTCGGTTCAGTTCTCCATTATAGTTCCAAGGCTTTATGGAATACGACATGAATTTAGGGTTATTTCGTAAGTTGCCTTTCAAATCTACAAGCAGTCTTTTTGTTTCTCCATTTTGAAATAATTTTCTAATCGAACTATTTCCTCGGTTTCTGCAGGATCGTTTCGTGGAATTCACTATTGGCCGTCGTTCATAATGTACTATTTGTATGGTAAAGCAACCCACGTTATCTGCAAGCAGTCTTTTTGTTTCTCCATTTTGAAAATAATTTTCTAATCTTTCTATTTCCTCGGTTTCTGCAGGATCGTTTCATGGAATTCACTATTGGCCGTCGTTCATAATGTACCCTTTGCATGGCAATACTCAACAAAGTATCGCATGTTAATGTAATCCATGCAACTGCTGACTATTCAATGAAGTAGTGCATGCTAATGTCATCTTCTACGATGGTTGTAACTCTTTTATTTCTTTTCTCTCTTAGGAGAGTGTGTACATGGATGCCTCGTTTCTCCATTTGAGAAATCTTACTAAATAAATTCTTAAGTTTTTGTCTGTATCAGGTATTCTATAAAATATTCTTTATTGAAAAAAAGAGGCATTAAAACTGGAAGTTAATCATTTCAAAATAGCACCGATTGTGGCATTTTTATATGAACTTCCTGCCAAAAATATATGGGTCATCTGTTGCTATATTGATAATAAGGCATAATGAGAAGTTGAGAAGTGGCGAAATTTGTACTAGTTGCATTAGCTCTGTTCATGCAGTTAAAAGATTTGTATCACTACTCCGAAACAAATGTCAGTGATCAAGTTGGTCATGATCTTACTGAGATCTGTTCTTGCAGTAAAAGTTTTGAATAGAATATATGTGGACTTTGCTTTTGATTCTGCCATTGCTTTGATCTTCAAGCTTCTTTTAAGTATATTGCAAAGCATTGGGTTCGGGGTGCTTTTGTACATCCTCAAAACAATTTACATGCATATTTCACCTGGTAGTCACAACTGTTATATATTCTCTTATTTGCTTTAAATTTGTATTTAATAATCTTCATGTGTGTTTTAAAGCTCTGGTTGATCTCTCTACCGTGATAATTGTGACAAAACTGGGAATTGTTGTTGGATTCCTTGTGCAAAATGGGTTATAGATAAAGCCTCGCGGTAACATTGTACACCTGAGTGAATTTGAAGGGCGCTTTTTCAGAATAGATAGAATCACAATTACATTGCAATGGAGTGTACAAAATGAACGATTACTAATTCAGATTATATATATTAATAATTGGTAGAATTATTTTTATTGATTTGGGAATAGAGGTTTAAGTCAATTTTATCAAAAAAAAAAATGTTTAGGACATTGGTTTGTCTTAATATATGGTGTTTGGATGTTTGCATTGATGGAGATTTGGTTCTTAACAATCTTATTTAAAATACTTTAAATTTTATTATTTTAATTAAATATTGTATAGTTTTGTGTTGTTAAAATATTTAATATTTTTTTTAAGTCAAATATTTTCAGGAATAATATATTTTTTTATATAACTCTAATTTATAGGATAATAGCATGATTTTGAATGTTGAATCATTATTTTAGAAAAGTTAATAGCCCTCTTTAACTATTTAAATTAAATGAAAGCATTAATTCTTATGTGATAAAATTTGTATGCGAAATTTGCATGTTCATGTGAATTTCCAAAGTAATGGGCATATTTTGAGACTTTTTATGTGATGATTTATTATCATGTCATCTATCTTGTACATGCAACTTTTTCATGGGCATATTTTGAAACCTTTTTTGTAAATTTATTATCATGTGATCCATCTTGTACATGCAACCTTTAACCTTTTTTGTTGATTCTTATGATCTGATGTGATGTGAATTCTCCTAGTTTTTTGGGCATATTTTGAAGCTTTTTATATGAGTATATAGGAATATGTGACCTACCTTGTATATGTAATTTTTCCCTTTATCCTTCTTATACCATGTGATGTGAGTTGTCATATTTGGGCATATTTCAAGGCATTTCATATATAAGCAACATGTGACCCCATATTGTACTTTTTCTTTGATTGCTTTTTATATATAAGCAACATGTGACCCCCATCTAGTATATTGTACTTTTTCCTTGATTTTGTGTTATACCATGTGAATTCCCATCTAGATTTAGGTCTATTTTGAGACTATCTTTATATTATCAACATAGCAACAACCATGTGACCCATGATTTATAGAGTGGCTTATTCCTTTATATCATTATTATTCTTTATGCTCTCCCACACATTTGATTGAATCATTGTTCTATCTAGGGGAGGGGACCCAGTGGTTGAGCACCCTAACTTAGTGCTTCACTCGCAATTTTTTATAGTAGCTTACTTGGCAAGTCCTATACTTATAACTAAGGTTTTAGGGCCACACCATCAAACATGATGCCACATCAACATGCTTATTGTCAAGGTGTCCAAAAAGGCCCCAAAAAAAAGTGAGACCAATACTTGTGCATCTACATCATGTTTTATTGGATGCGGATGTGGCATCACATGATTTGCTGCTTTTTAGATCTTAGGAATACATTTCATTTAATTATGGGTAGTCATCATCAACACTAACAAATTTAAAATCACAATTATTGGTCCAATATTGTTAAAAATATATAAACAAATGCTATCACAACTATTGGAACATGCTAAGTATTGGGTTCTTTCCCCTATGTCAATCTTTGAACATTTTCATCATTACTAGTTTTCATCTTTATGTATTGTAGGTCTTTGTCATGAAATCTACATGCTTGTGAACCATTTTAGTGTAGGTTACTTTTTACTTGGATTCATAATATATTTCTATTGATTTTTTATTGTCCCATCTATGCTAATCCTTGCACATTTGTATAATTATTTTTCCTTTTTATAATATAGGTCATTGCCTTGAAATCTATACACGTCTTGATAATTTTTGTAAGGTGCAATATGAGATTTTGATTCAAGTGATGTTTTTTTAAATTTTGGAGTTGATTCTTCTTCATGGTTTCTAAAAGCCAATTTGATACACATTTATGCTATAATTTGTCATGTCTTTCTATTTAAAACATCTATTTGAGTATTATTTCATATGTGTGATCATATCAATGAACCATTTAAACTCTAAAGTGTTTAGTAGGCATATTTCAATTTAGTTCACTAGAAAAAGTAAAATAGTACTTGCATTTGAATTCACATTTTAGATCACTATGATTGCTTGTTATATGCAAACTTTTTCCCTTAGTCTAAATCTAACCTTTAGTTGAAATCTAGAACAATCAAAAGGGGTTTGTAGAGGAGGCCTTAAACCCTCTAAGCCCTCACAATTCAACAACTCTAAGAAATTTGTAAATAACATCAGGCCTTAAACACCAATAAACAATAGAGATTGAAATAAATTAATTTGTGGAATTACTCAGATTTGTGGGTGGCAAAATAGATTTGCGTGTCTAAAAAGGCCCCCCCAAAAAAGTGAGACCGATACTTGTGCATCTACATCATGTTTTATTGGATGCGGATGTGGCATCACATGATTTGTTGCTTTTTAGATCTTAGGAATACATTTCATTTAATTATGGATAGTCATCATCAACAGTAACATTTAAAATCACAATTATTGGTCCAATATTATTAAAAATATATAAACAAATGCTATCACAACTATTGGAACATGCTCAAGTATTGGGTTCTTTCCCCTATGTCAATCTTTGAACATTTTCATCATTACTAGTTTTCATCTTTATGTATTGTAGGTCTTTGTCATGAAATCTACATGCTTGTGAACCATTTTAGTGTAGGTTACTTTTTACTTGGATTCGTAATATATTTCTATTGATTTTTTATTGTCCCATCTATGCTAATCCTTGCATAGTTGTATAATTATGTTTCCTTTTTATAATATAGGTCATTTCCTTGAAATCTATACACGTCTTGATAATTTTTGTAAGGCGCAATATGAGATTTTGATTCAAGTGATGTTTTTTAAAATTTTGGAGTTGATTCTTCTTCATGGTTTCTAAAAGCCAATTTGATACACATTTATGCTATAATTTGTCATGTCTTTCTATTTAAAACATCTATTTGAGTATTGTTTCATAAGTGTGATCATAACAATGAACCATTTTAAACTCTAAAGTGTTAAGTGACCATTTGATAGGCATATTTCAATTTAGTTCACTAGAAAAGTAAAATAGTACTTGCATTTGAATTCACATTTTAGATCACTATGATTGCTTGTTATATGAAAACTTTTTCCCTTAGTCTAAATCTAACCTTTAGTTTAAATCTAACAATCAAAGGGGGTTTGTAGAGGAGGCCTTAAACCCTCTAAGCCCTCACAATTCAACAACTTTAAAACATTTGTAAATAACATCGGGCCTTAAACACCAATAGATAATAGAGATTGAAATAAATTAATTTGTGGAATTACTCAGATTTGTGGGTGGCAAAATAGATTTGCTATATAAAATTGATCTAGATTCTCTACAAAATTAATTGTTCATTGATTTAGAGATTTGCTATACAAAATTAATTGTATCTAGTATTATTAATATTCTAGATCACCATTTTTATGCTAATGATAATCAATTTGAAAGTCATAAGCATTCATAACTATTTTTGATTGAAAAGCTAGATACATTAATCATTGGTTTTTAAATTTATAAACTAAAATTTATTATTTTAATATTTATCCAACCATATTATTTAAGTTAATTGTGTTAAAAATCATACTTTCTTGAGCACACCCTTAAAAATTTTGAGATTTTTTTAAAGTCTATAAGCATTGTCCCATCAATACATATTAGGACTTACACAAAAAGAGAACTTACTTCTAGAATGGTCATATTGAGAGAGCTTATGATAGATAATATTTTGCTTGAGGGTCTTATTTTCCCATTTTAACATTACAATGCACTCATCTTACATTTGATATTTGTTGCCTTGCTTGCTACATACTTGGGTGGATTTGAAGGCCGTTTTTTTAGAATGGATAAAATCACAATTACATTGTAATTGAGTGTCCAAAATGAACACTTAATAATTTAGGTTGGAATTTAATAATTGGTAGAATTATATTCTATTGGGAATAGAGGTTTAAGTTAATTCTTTAAAAAATTGTTTAGGACATTGGTATGTCTTAATTTATGATGTTTGGAGGTTTTGTATTTATGAAAATTTAATTTTTAGTGATGTTATTTATTATTTAAAATAGTTCAATTTTAATATTTTAATTAAATATTGTTTTGTTTTGTATTGTTAAAAATATTTTAATAATTTTTGTTAAAATTAAATATTTTTAGGAATAATATTTTTCATATAATTTTATAATTTTATATGATATTAGTGTGATTTTGAATGTTGAATCATTTTTTAGATAAGTAAATAGTCTTTTTTAATTGTTTAAATGAAAGTATTATTTGTGTTGTGAAATTTGTATGTTCATGTGAATTTTCATTGTTTTGGGCATATTTTGAGGCTTTTCATATGATCATTTAGCAACATGTGATCCATCTTGTATATGTTACTTTTTCCCTTGATTCTAATTGTGAAGCCTTAGTGTTTATCCTATCCTATAGGTGCAAAATAACTGTTATGCAATAAAGAAAAACACAAGGAACACTTCAAAGATTAGCTTAAGGAATGATAACACAAATAAAGAAGATGAAAATGAAATGAAGATAAACTTGATTATACCTTCTTTATGCTGCAATCCCTTGGTTGGCCCTTGATATTTGAATGCTTGTATGTTCTTTGGATGTCTATGAAAATGGCGTATGCAAGATGAATAATGTGATAAATACTAATGCTAGTCACTAAGTGGCTTGACTAAATGGCTAAGATAATGCTTGCAAATTGAGTAATCAAATTGATAGCATAAGGGTGCAAATGGCTAAGTGTTGTAAAATGCATTAGAAGAGGGGGGGTATTTATAGAGGTAATTGAATTATCTAGAGAATTCAGTGGTCAATATTGAGCCACCATGGCCAAGATGAAGGGCTATGGTGAGTTGAGGACTCACAAGCCCTCACATCTTGACATGTGGAGGGTGAAGTGGCCTAGAATGTGATGATGTGTAAGTGAGGTGGAATAAGGACAAGTGATGTGGAGGAAGGATAAGTACTTTGAAAGTACCTTGGAATAAGGGTGATGTGACCTCTCAATGATCACATGGGGAAGAGGAGAATCTTGGGTGAATAAAAATGAATTAAAAATTCACATGATTGAGGAATCTTGTGGATAAGACAAGGTTCCAAAAAGAGAGGTGGAAAGTACTTTGGATAAAACAAGGTAAGTACTTACCCACATGTGACTTGATGTGACAAGTCAAAGGTTCTAGAAGACTTGCATGGGGGAGAGAAGATTCCTTGGAGGAATACATGTGGGAAGAGAGGGGCCTTGGGTGAATAAAAAGGAATTAAAAATTCCTTGGGGGATGGGGGTGTTGACCAAGTTATTGATTAGGTTTAACTGATCAGTAATTAGAAGATAATTAGTAGTTAATAAGGAATATAAGCCAACTTGCAAAAGTTGGAGGATGTGACACATCCTAATCAAGGATTAGGCATGTGCACATCCCTAATGAAGATATTAGGACGTGAGGGCTAGGATTAAGAAAAAAATGTGACATGTGAGAAATTAAATAAATGTCATATTTATTTAATTCATTTGATGAAAAGGAGGATTAAAAAGATAAGGTATTTAATTACTAACTAAATACCTTAAGGATTTGGCAGAATTTTAGAAGGTATTAATTAAATAATAGCGATATTACTTAATTAATGCAAATAAGAGGATGTTTAGATGAAAGGGGATAAATTTGGATAAATTAAGTGTCCAAATTTAGGTGTCTACATTTTTCCCCTCTTTGAGATGGTGTTACAAAGTAGCATCATTTCAAAGAATATTAAAACATAGAACTCGAAAGAAGGTTAGATTGGAAAAGATGCCCCAGTCCTTCAAAGGAGTGACTAGGAAGAAAAATGATGGGGGTGAAGATGAAGATGAGGGATTGAGGATGCCCCCTCGAGAGGACATGCAGGTTCAAGAGAACATGGGTGTGCTCTCGAAATGCATGAGGACCAGATTGAAATGTGAGATGGAATAAAAATGATGGGGAACAAGATGCTTAGAATAACCAATCGATATTATTCTAAGAAGATTGAAGATATGATGATAAGAGATTGGATGGATAGGGGAGGGAGATTGATGAAGATAGATGAGAGGATGGAATGGGAGAGGAAATGCAATCCTAATGCAATTTTTCATCTTCAGAGCACTGATTTTTGCTATAGCATAAGACATAAGACGCTAGGGTATGAAGAACCAAGGCCTATTTGTGTCTAATGCATAAAACAAACACAACATACAAGAAGGCCATCCAAACACCCCAAAGTCATGAAGACCTTGGTTGGGTTAGGTATTGGGATAACCATAAACACAAAAGGATGCTCCAACATAACACAAGATTGCAGGAGTCTTGGTGGGTAATACGTGGGACAACCAGGAAGACAACAACAAAGAAAAGATCAAGATATGCCCCTATGTTTACTAGTCAAAGCACACCATGATATGATGGATCAAGGCGACCATGACAAGTGATGATAGAGGGCTCAAATGATAAACAAAATCCAAAAGCATCAAAAGATCTCAATCAATTACAAACGTCCTTTTCCATAGGATCAAGGGGGTGGATGGGATTGATGAGGTCTGTTAGGAAGGATGCATCCTGTTGAGACCAAAGATGGATACTAAACTAAAAGATCAATATGACGCAGGATACTCGAAACCGACTGGATCTCATGATACAAGTGGATCTCATTTGTTAAGAACTAGCTAGATAAGGGTATAGCTTGACAACACGACACAAGAGAGATAAGACACGAGACTAACACACCCTAAAGACCTAGGGGCTAGGGGGCCGATAGAAGATTAGCCTTGCCTACATGAAAGCGCAAAGCCCTTGTAGTTCGATGAAAGGCTGACGAAAAACCATGGATAAAATTGGAAAGAGGATGATGGAGACCTTGATGGATAACAAAGACTGGACAAACGAAAGTAGAAAGACCGATGACAGACGATAAATGAGCCCTGGGGGCGGATCAAATGATCGACCTTGCCTACGTGAAAGCGCAGGGGCAACATAGTTCGACAAAAGGCCAAACACAAATGATGGATAAGGGATGATGAGATAAGCCTTGATTGATACAATGAGACTAGATAGACCTGGTGGATTGGATAGGATGATGATGATTACACAAAGCTCAGGGATGTGATAGTTATCCAAAGCATCAAAAGATGGGTTGGGAGTATGACAAGATGGATAGATGAATGATGCGAAAGGATAGGAGATTAGAAAGATGTGTGAAAAAAGGGGGGATTGATGATAGTGATATAGATGGCATTGGTTTTCATGGGGAGAGGCCTATAGCCAGATACCAATGACAAGGGATTATGAGATGGGATGAGGATGGGGATGAATGGATAAGGGGGTAAGGATGAGGGGGTGAAAAACATTATTTGGATAGATGGGAAGAGAAGGATAGGTAGGAAGATAATGATGGGGAGATGGAAGGGATTGCTATGATGGATGATGTCTCCAAGGACTATGCCACAAAGGGAGATAAGTGCCCCCGCTCTAAATATGTCGTGTGTCATGAGGTAGGAGGGATGGAAGATGAGTGGATGGTAAGATAAAGGAGATAACTAGAGGAGAATAGGATGGGTGACTGAGGGAGTTTGATGGATGAATGTAGGATACTGGGATAAGGGAGACTAGTGGTAGCATGACGAGTGGAGAAAGAAGGTAGAGGGTGTGGATAAGGATTAGGATAGAGCATGGATGAAGGGAATGTATACCGAGAGGTGTCCAAAGCATGCATAGATAAGTGCCCTTGTTTTGATCAAGATAACAAGAAGGATGGAGGGATTGGAGATAAATGGGATATGATGGTAGGATGTGGAAGATAGGTGGGATGGAGGGGATGAATGAAGAGTATTTATAGTAGGAAACATAGCGGATGGAGGGAATGCATATCAAGAAGTTGCCCCCAAGTGTGGAAAAGGACGAATGAGGATTTATGCATGATGCCTATTTTCCAAGTTTTTTATCATGGTACTTATCCAAGGCACTTGTTTTCCAAGTTTTCACCATTGGACAAATTATTTCTTTATGTTTTTGATTTTTTTTTGGATAGCATGTGGAAGGAGATGGACAAGGATAGGAATGTGGATAAGTGGATTTAGAAGACATGTGATAAGGAGAGGGATGAAGGACTCAAGCATCAAGTTCCATATGAAGTATTAAGAGCCCATATGTGAAGCAACTATTTGATGTTGGTACAACCTTATTAGGATAAATGGATTATGCAAGCGGATGAATTAGAGGGATTTGATGGGGAAGATATGTGGGATAATGGATGGGATGCTAGAAAGGGTATGGATAGAATGATGGGATTAGTGTGTGATGGGGTAGTGAGTTTAGGACTAACATTGGCACATGTGGTGGTGTATGTGAAAGGATAGGAGGATTAATGGATGGAGAATGTGGGGATAATGGAGGAGATGGGATAGTGAATTTTGGGACATAAGGACCCAAAATAGATTTAGGAGATGAAAGGGGTGTATGATTAGCTTTTGGATTAGCAACTTTGGATGTTGTTACATATTTTTCATTTGAAGGTATTACATCTTTTGTCTTTGGGCATCCACATGGTTTTGATATTTGATGTGGTGGGCCTTTGTGGCTTATGGATTTGATTTGGATTTTGGATTTGATTTTTCTTTTCATCACCATGTCTTTTAGAGGGGACATGAGGAGCTTTTGATTCATGTGGATGTTTAGATTTATGAATTTTTACTTTAGCATCCAAAGTGATTTTAATAGCAATGGGATGGGTGCGAGGAGATGGATGTTGTGGAGCGATGGAGGTAAGATGGTGAGATGTGGATGGAGGATGTGTAGGTATGCACCTTTATTGATCTTGATTAGGGGACATGAGAGTGGGATGTTTATGATGGGTGACATGGAGGGGTGATGGATGGATGAAAGGATGAATAGGATGAGATGGAGGAGGTGATTTTGGGATATAAGGGCCCAAAATAGACATAGTGGGTGGAGGGACATAAGGACCCAAAATGGATGGAGCAGATGAGGGAGGAATATGGATGGTTGTTTTGAGGCGGTATGATGGAGGAGGGGGGATGACAACAAATGATATGGTGGAGTGATGGGAAGAGCCTATATTTCTTTTGGAAGAGGCTCGTTGAGGACATCTAAAGGTTGTACCAACATCTTTAGATTGTAAGTCTTGAGAAATATGTCCAAGACCTTGCATACAAATTTGTTCTTTAACTTAGATGGGCTCTAAAATACCTTGCTCATGAAGGCCTAAGCCTTTTCCTTGATAATTCATGCTCTTAAGCATTCGATCCATGACAAGATTCTTGTTATTTTGGAAGAATGATGCGAGTCCATTATTAGGCGGAGGATGATGGGTGGTATATATGCTTTGTTTTCCTTCTGCAAGGAGACCACCATGGAATAATGTGAGAGTACCAAGGGGATATAAAAGTGGTGAGGGGATAGTAGGTTTAGGTGATGATGGAGGATCGTGAGATGAAGATGAGGGGATAACAACATTTGGATGGGGACAAGGAGTTGGTGAGGGATCAAGAGAGGGATTAGGTGACATGATAGGATCTGGATTTGTGGTAGCGAGTAACAAGGGTTCATGCGATGGAGATGGAGATAAGGGCTCATGAGATGGAGTGGTGGAATCTTGAGTGACAAGGAGATTATGGACTGTAGTGGATGAGGGACTATGATCTTGAGGTGGAATAGCTGGGACAATTGGATCTTGATGTAGAAGAGGGGATATGATATGCTTTGGACCAAGCTATTGGCATGACTCATCATGTGTAGGAGGCATGATAATGGAGGCATGTTGGATGGGCTCTTCAAGTAGGTGAGGTGGAAGGATGGAGGATTCATGAAGTTTATGAGAGGGGATTTCAGTGATACTAGGAGTGGAAGGAATGGATGGGGCTGGAGTGTCCTCGAGGGATTGGGTGGATCTAGGTGTAGGAGTGGATTGGATTTGGTTGTAGTCGATAGGTTCAATGGCTTCTGACGTAGGAGATGGGGGTTCGATGGATTCAATGATGGTTTCAATGGTGTCAACGGTTTGAGTGATGCTAGGGATGATAATATCAAGGATAGGTGTTGGAAGGGTCTTGTCACTAATGACCGTAGATGATGGATTGGGAGGGCATGGTTCCACTACTTCAATGTGTGGAGTGGGGGATGTCTTCTTTGTCATAAGTCCTTGGAGAACTTCTGGAGTGAGAAACTTGCATACTCTAGGCTGAGATGGCATGATAGGAGTAGATGAGGGATTAGGGATTGGTGGACTAGGGTTAGATGGAGGAATGGGATTGGATGTAGGAATAGGAGTAGATGGAGGATTAGGATTAGATGGAGGGTTAAAGTAGGGATATTGGTATGGTGAATTGGGATAGGAGGACATGGACGGTGGATTAGGAGAAGAGGATACAGTTGGTGGATTGTAGTAAGGGTGTTGGGATGGTGGATTAAGATGTGAAGATTGAGATGACGGGTTGAGATAGGGAGACGTGGATGACATATTAGGATAAGAATATATGGATGTTGGATTAGGATGGGAAGATGCGGATGTTGGATTAGGGTAAATTGATGTGGGTGTAGGATTAAGATAAAAGGGTGTGGATGTAGGATTAGGATAGGTTTACTGGGAAAGAGGATTAGGATAGGGGGACATGGATGGGGAATTGTAATAAGAGTATTGGGATGGTAGATTAGGATAAGAGGATGTAGGTGTCAGGTAAGAGGATGATGAAGAATGAGACGAATATGCAGACGAGGAAGGTACTAGACAACCCTTGTCAAAGGTAGCATAAGGAGCGTGATTAGGCATGGATGAAGACATAACGAGATAGCTTGAAGGGGTGATTAGATTGTGGAAAGCAGGTGGAGAAAGTTTACTAGTGATGATAGCGTTAAGGGGATCTATATCGTATACTTCTTGATCAACAAGACTCGTTATCGTCATCAACGTAATTAGGGTTTCCCTTGACTACTATTTTTGGAAGAATTGATGAAGGGTAAGGATTCATGAAGTTGGATTAGATCAATATGGATTAGAAAGACGGGGATGAACGATGAAAGGATAAATAGGATGAATTTGAAGAAGATGGAGGAAGGGATCTTAAGATTTGTTTCAATATCCAAAGATCTCAAACGGATTAAAGCTTAGATTAGGATTTTGGTTAAGCTTAGATTGGGATTAGATTAAAGCTTAAATTAGGATGGATTGAAGGATATGATGGGATTAGTTCCGCTAGTAAGATTTGGAAGCTGAATCTATTTATTGTCTGTTTTCCAACTTCTTGTTGTAGAGGGGAAAACTTTCCCTTCTAGGGCGGACCCACCCTCACGGAGGGGTGAACCTACCCCTCTGCAGGGCAGATTCACTGCACTGCAGGGTAGGTTCACCCTTCTACTTTTAGACTCTTCGAGTGGGTAAATGAGCTCTTAGAACGAGGAGACGAGTGATTGGAATGGGGTGTTATATAATCGGATTGGGGAAATAGATGATCAGATTGGGGGAACGAATGATAGGAGTGGATGAACAAGCACTCAAAAATGGTAAATGATCACTTGGAATGGGTGAACGAATCTTAGGTTGTAGAGACAAAAACTCAGAACAAGTAAGTGATTGATCAAAACGGATGAACAACTCTCGAAACAAGGAGATGGATGCTTGGGATGGATGAAAGATTACTCAGAATGAGTAAACGAAGGATCGAGAGGGATGAAAGACTACTCAGAACGAGTAAACGACTGCTTGAAACAGGAAAATAGGTGCCTAAAACGATAAAACAAACGATGAAAAAGGCCGTTTGGAGGGCAGGTCCGCCCCTTCAGAGGGAAAGTTTACCCCTTTATAGGGAAAGTACGCCCCTCTCAAGGGAAGGTCCACCCAAAGATAAGGGCAAGTTCACCTTTTAGTGGAAAAAAGATAAAAAATGGATGCTCGAATTAAGTAAACATGTGCTCGAAAAGAGGGGGTGATTACTTTGAATGAGGGGATGATCACTTAATATGATGAAAGGATGTTCAAAATAGGGGGATGATTACTCAGAACGTGAAAACGAGAAGACGGGTGCTTGAAATGACTAAACAAACAATGAAAAAGGCTATTTTTAGGGCAGGTTCACCCCTCTGCAGTAAATTGGAGGGCAGGTCTGCCCTTCTGCAGCAAACTGGAGGGAAGGTTCGCCCTTCTACAACAAACTAGAGGGTAGGTCCGCCCCTCTTCGGCAAACTAGAGGGCAGGTTCGCCCTTCTATAGAAAACTAAGACTTGACTTGGACGGAAAGTGCAAATGGACTAAAGGGCGAATTGTGATGACTAAATGAGAATGAAAATGTTTAGATCATAGCAAATGATAAGGTTTTAGGTTCCCCACTAGTTTTTGTTTAACTTGGGAAAACGGGCCTAACGAATGGTGAAGTGGGCTCACTAGAAGATGGAATAAGTCTTTCAAATGGTGAAACGAGATCTCTAGGTAATAAAACGGGGTTCCCAAACGGTGAAACAAGCAATCAGAATGGGAAATGAAAGTTTGGAAGGGATGAACAGATGTTCGAAACGGGTGAATGGATACTTGAAATAGTTAAACGGATGTTTGGAATGGTTAAACAGAGGCTTGGAATGGTTAAACGGGGTGAAATTGACTATTTAGGGGGGTAGGTCTACCCCTCTACAAGGCAGGTCCGCCCTTCTACAGAAAAATTTAGGGTAGGTCCACACTTCTGTGAAAAAATTTAGGGCAGGTTCGCACTTCTGCAAAAAACTTCTTGGCAAATCCTCACTTCTATGGGAAACTGTGACTTTACTTGGATGGAAATGATTATGGCAAGGACTTAAAATGACAACAATGAGGTTGACTTGTCAAAAAGTTTAATGATTTCTCACAAGAAGACACTTCAAATAAGCACAATCCTATGATTAGTGTTAAGGGTATGGCCAACAAAGGTCTTAATCTAGGATGCACAAGGCTTCTAGGGAGTGCTCAATATACTCTCAGTATGTGAGGCACAACCGTGAACACCATCTCGCCACAAGCGTGAGTCATGAACCTCAATGAGAAACTAAAGGGCTCAGACCAACTCTTCACGTCTATCTAGGTATCACCCTAGCTTTGACGCTCTGCTAGACACGACGTGACTAGATTGGGGTACAACTTTGGGTCTCCCACCTTTCTATACCCTGCCGATACGCGTGGTTGGGATCGTCCCTTGGGGTGATGAAATCCCCAAGCAGGTCCCTCTAAAAAGAAGACACTAATCATTTCTAGCTACTCCCCAGGTTCACACGAAGTGCAAGGGGAAAGCAAAAATAAACTAATTCCCCCCTTGGGTGACACAAAAATAGACACAAGCAGTAAATTTTACTTCCCTCCTAATTAAACTATGTGCCTAGATGAAAACAACAAGGAAGGCTTTTAAAATTTGAACAAATGGATAGCCCTACAAGCAAGTGTTAGCTATTTTAACCTCAGTTCTTCGTCAATTACGAAAATATGTTGCAAAATGTTAGCAAGAAATCCAAATATACCCACAAAAAAACAAGGTTAGGGGGTTAGAACCTGAAAACAACAAAAAATTGAGACAAAACGAAGCTAAAATAACTATTTTTACCTTTCAGAAT
>VDFB02001097.1:0-72098 GCA_007258455.2 Sequoia sempervirens | reverse complement strand
TGCATTAGGTAGGTCTATTCTTCCAAGAAATAAGGGTGGAAAAACTTGGCCATGATTTAGTTATGAAGGAGTTTCATTTTTAGCTATGGAGGAGTTATCAAAACCTACAAACTTGTATTTAATGGTGATGTTGATTTAAACAATTATTATTTATGTACTTGTGAGCAACCCCTGTAGGTTTTTCTGCTTTTAATACACACTTAGATCTATGTTGAGATTAGGATTGAATTCCCGTGGGTGGAATTTTCCAACTACAAGGGTAAGTATTACAGATATGGTTGGAATTTTATTTAATATTATATGTGGATTTAATCATGTTTATTAAGCAACATGTTTCCAAATAATAACTAAATGAAGTAAATGGGATTTTATTCCTTATGAGTTTACATGGATTTTTAAATATATTTGGATAGAGGCCATCTTATATAGATTCAATGTGTTACATATGTGTTGGTAAATTGACCCACATGTATGAAATAATTGAATAGTTTACAAGATCTATTTCAAGTAATATAACTAGATTAATTGGCTAGGGTATAAAACCTTGGAAAATATTTTTTAGATCCATCACTTGGTACTTCTAATGTCATGATGTTGAATTGAGATCGATATAGGAGCTGAATTCTTAGCATTGGAACTAGGTTTGAGTAAGGGTGATCACCAAGTTTTAAAACATGTTACTTGATTATAGATAGCCTTATTTTTGCTCTAGTGTGACAAGAGTCAAGGAGTGTGCTCTATTGAAATAAGTATCCAACCATATCCTCGGGTCATTTAGTTGTCACTAGTAGCATGCAAGTGATAGATTCCAAGAGCTACCTAATTTCATAAGGTCATTTGACTGTCACCAGTAGCATGCAAGTGATAGATGCTAGGAGCTGCTTGATTTTATAGGATTAAATGGGTTTTTATAGTACAACATGAAAGTGATGGAGGCCAAGATCTACCCATCTCAAGAGTTTATTATTTAGATTGGTGTATCAAAGGAATTGTGTGTTTTCTATATGGTGTTTGGCTCAGGTAGGATTTTTTAGTTTGATTATTTATTTAATCTTTGTGATTGATAGTATAGGTGCTAGCCTTGGATCTATGGTATAACCATAAAAAATTTTGACTATGCAACATAATTGTGGCTTTTTGACTTGGATGATTAATGGGTTATGGAAATCTTATTACTAGCCTTAGTTATTATGAGCATTATTATACTTATGTCCTTTCTAGTGAGGATATCAAGTACTATGGGATGCTTGATTATCATCATAGATGGTAGTGGATTGGTGAGAAAATAGGGCCCACAATGTAGAATGGAATGCACCAACATTCCTTTTTGAGATGAGATCTATGTATAGGCTTCTATGTTAGTGAGCCAAGTAGTGGGATGATGCATACAAAAGGTTGCACCCACTTTCATTCTATCAATTGGTCTCTATGTGGAAATGTAATCTATGTGTAGATCATTCAAATTGGGTATATGTGATGTACACTTGAACTAGTTTCTATTGTACTTGTGATGAGCATATGATCTATTCATTGGTGTACATACATGATGTGTGTATGAATTATTCATTGTTGTACATGTGATGTATGCATGAGTTAGCCACCTTGTGTATAATTGATGTATGATCAAGCTAATCATTGTGTGTGCTTTATATTTCAGAATGATATTTACCCTATGTGGTTGCGTATGTGTTTGTACACTAATGATTGGTATGAAACAGAATCTTGATCAAAATGTGTTGTTATCATTCTATTGTAACAGGGCTAATCTTGCAAGCTTATGCTTAATGAATAGTAATGTTTTAAAATTGAGATTCAAGAAGCCCAATGCCTCTAGAGTAATTGTTGGGAAAAAAATTTCATCTCAGAGAAACCTCCAAGAACAGTAGTGCCCTTGGTAACTTTAATTTCAAATAGACTACCTCAAAAACATGTACAACTATGTCACAAAGCGGAATCATACATAGTTGATTTCCCACATTAATCCTTCTAAGAGAAGCATTTGTAAATTTAGTTTCAACAACTTGCATAAACAGGTTCAACAAATAGAACCATTAAACATGAAAGATGGTACAGAACATAAGAACACATAGATTTACGTGGGGAAAACCCTTTCAGGTAAAAAAACACCACACTCCAAAAGATCCAAGCCATTTTATTATTCATCAACAAATAGAGTTACAATACAATCTCAGGCTCATAGCCTTTTTCATAGAGATTACTCCTTGTTTCATTCTAGAGACAAATTGGCAACAACCCTATTTTGTTTCCCTCTCTCCTTTTTACATTTTCCTAACCAACCTCTTAGTCCATACAACCTTTGCACTATTACAATACTCTCACATAGTATACAGTGTAGATTAACATGAGAGATCAACCAAGACACTTAATCTGGAGAGATTTTGGCAGCATAATCCTACCTTGATCTTCCTCTCACACATTGTACTGCAAAACATCCAATGTATATACATTCATCTTCAGCAGACAGGAAATGGTTCAACTTTTGTAGATCAGTTCGTATTCCAATAGTCAAACCAACTTTCAATTGGTCTAACTTCTCCAACTCATTATCCTCCAATGAACATCATACACATCAGCAATCAACCAAGTCAGTGTCCTTTCAACCATGATCTTCTTTCCTGTTCATCAGCCATAGTCTCTCTGATTTCTTCATTATCTTGAGGTCTCAACCAGCCCCCATCAACAAGAAAACACCCATCGAAATGAGATTACAATGATGGGCCAACAACACAAGTCACCCCGATGATATTAAGTTCACCACCCCGATACAGACCATCAACCTGAGTCACACCGACGATCAACAAGAGCACCAACTATCACGGGATCAACCTTATCAGTAAGAGAGTAATCATCAGAGAAGGTTTCACCAAGGTCCCATATCACATCAACGAAAACACCTCATCGACAAGAGTTACACTGAACACAAATCCCATTAGCTAGACATGCTTTGTCACTAAGACTTCTTATAGAGCCTTCATGTCACCCCAACCAAATACCATTGGCCAGAGTCATATCGACATTCATGATGAGAAAATCCATCAAAAAGAGTCACAACGATATGCATTAGGAGCAGCTCCATCGACAACAAACTAAAAACTCACAACGATAGCTCAAGTCACATTGACCACTTCCATCGGCAAGACAAACTAAATGTCACTCCAATATTGGCCAAACTTCTATAATTGAACAAAGCTTAGTCTGATAGTTTAGGTCACACTGATGACCCTCATTGCCAGGACATTCAAGAGGTCACACCAAAGTGAACACTCGTCGGCATGTCGCTAAAAATAATTTCATAACCACCACAAACAAGTTACGGATTTACCAATCCCTACAACAAGCCGATACTATTGCCACCTAGTCAGAGAAAACGTAAACTTCATAACTTTGCAACAAGGTTCTTAAGTTACCAAAACCACTGAAGTCATGACAACAAAGGATATCGGCCAATCAAGAAGTTATGGAACTTCCAAATATCGCGACAGGGTTTCCAAGTTATGGAAACCAATAATCAACTAACAATGAAGAGATACAAGCCAACAAGTAGAGGCACAATTTCCAACAATCTCCCACTTGATGAAGACTTACTGGCTTCCTCCAAAGAACTCAGGAACTACTAAGATTACTATGAAACCACTAGTTCAGACTCTATTTTTTCCAAGTCTCTGATCAACAACATTCAAGACACCCAATCAACAAGTTTCCATAGATAACAGTCTACTAGACAATCTGCAACAAAATCAAGTATCCAATTGCAACTAACTATCCAACATTGCAACCAATCACAATCTTCAATGAAATCACATAGATCTCAAACATGGTCTCATGCTCCATTAGGACTTCTACACCAACATCCAAGATGTCCACCATTCAGGTGAACTCCCTGACATCTTCCAACATAAGTAGGAGGTATTTTTCCACAGCATGTCAAATTATGATATTGCTATCAGGATTCAACCATGTAGTTTTGAGTCAAATGCAATATCATAAACTACATGGTTGAATCCTGATAGCAATATCATAATCTTCCAACATGCCACCTATGGAAGAAAGGTACAAGTCAATGTGAATAAGCGCCAGTCCAACGAACACAAGTAAAGGATCCTAGTGATATCATCAAAAAGAAACCACCATCACTCTAGAAAACAAGATAGAACATTAGCTAGAACAACAATCATCCTAACTGCTTCCATCCAACTAATAAACCCATGTGATGGAAAATAGCACCCACAACAAGTGCTAGAACATCCAATCATCCATACCTTAAAGGTATCAAACATTAGTAAACTTATGCCACCAACATAGCCAACCCATGTACTCCAAAAGAAAGCTCCATGTGCCAACCAGTTGAAGAAGACAAAACACAATCAAGAACTCCCACTGCAAGGGTAATGCCAAATCTGAAAGATCAAAGGCATAAAAAATATACCAATAGCAACACATAGAAATGTAACCATGTAGTACCAAGGAAAATTCATAGTGATATGCATAACCTGTAAATTAATAACCTGCAAGAACAAATTTCACCACAAGTCTTCACAGCTCTCCCAAGTTCTCCACACCCAACAAAGGAAAAAGATTAAGAACCTCAATGTCATCTCCCATGAATCATGAGTGAAAACACATGACCACAAGCTAGTGATCACTAAAACTTTGACTAAAGATCAGACAATGTAATGTGAAACCAACCATCAGGAAGACCACCAAGACCAAAGAGAGAAAACTCTGCACAACATATACCTATAGAACATTCTCCTACATACGCTTCTAACAACAAGCTATGTCAAGTATGATCTCCTTCCCATCCCAAAGAGACACCATAACAACATCCAACCGTTCAATCACCAAGATCAAGCATAACAAATGTAACATGTAAACAATTATGGATGTAAGTCTCTCAAAGAAGATCAATCTACCTACCTCATTTCCCATCTCAAGAAATCAAACCATATAACTATCTCCTACCAATTCTTATCAATAAATGATATAACACAAAAGCTCAAGGAGATGTCCACCTTCCACTATGAATCCTCCAGGACCATTTAACAACAATTCAAGATCCATATCATGAAAGAAAGCATAAAACACACCTGAAAGATATAATGGGAAAATACCTCTTAGATAAACTGCCGAGTAGACCAAGAATGGGAAAAGAGAATGCTCCTCCAAGATATACAAGCCACCATGACTCATCCAAGATCAATCTCCTCATTGGTCTCTATTGAACTCATGTCCAACCAAGGCGTAGGCTACTTATACTTTCAACTGTAATCAGTACCTTTCTCATCTCAAAAGAGTTATAGCCTTACCTTATTCTCCATGTATCCATAAGCACTAGCAAATGATCATTCCATGCTAAACTCCAAACTGCATTACTGTACTAACATGAAGTTCTCAAGCATATGACCAATGTACTCAAAACACAGAGAAACTCTAGACCACTTTCAAAGCTCCACACATCTGAAACAAGAACTTATCATGACACCATGATCTACACATCCCCCTTACGAGATACCATGCTCTAAGTGACTTCACCATGGTCTCAAGTTCCATGCACAATGTCAAAAGTTGAGTCCATAAGCAAGAGTATACCATGACATAAAGAAAACAAACTCAAAACCAACATCATCTGTCCAACACCACCAACACATTAGCCAAAGAATCCAGTCATCCTCCATGGTTCCAAGATGTTGCACATCTTCAAATAGTGTCCATGCAAATTCCAAATAACCCTTCTACAATAACAAGATCAAAGAGCTCCTCTTGATAACATCTGCAACACTAAAGAAAAACATTCACCACCAAGTGATGAATCTAGAGTCATTGCTAAAGCTCCCACTGAACCGTGATAGCTAAGCTTTTCGAACATCATGACCCAAAATCTGCTACTCTAAAAATCCTTTAAGTCCACATAGCAACATGTCCATCAAGTGGCACTAAGATCTCCAGAACAAGTAGAGATTACCATCACTGTCAAAATCTTACACAAAGCAATGTATCCAAGCTATCCATGACATCATGATACAACATGCTATAGGTCCCTATAACTGACTATTCAGGTACTCAACACCATCCATCTTCTCATCCCAAAGCAACCACACCAATGCACAAGTGACCGCAGACAAGACCAACTAACAGATCTACATCAACATTGCATCAACCTTGTGGATATAGACAGTCTACATCCGAGTTATCTCATTGCAACCAATGGGTAGCTAAACCATCAACCAAATAACTCGAAGATCAATTCCATCGAACGTGAAAACCCATCATCACATTAGTAATCATAAACTGAGATATCAAAGAAGATAACCATGTAGACACCAAGACTCCAACACCAGATCATGACCAAATCTGATTTTCCAAACATGTCCACAATGAGCACCATAGTCAAGGAATCCACAAGCAACACCACAAGAATGTTGAGTGAAAAATCACATACCAAAACTCTCATATAGAGAAAGCATCTCACATCCTCATACCATGCCGAAGCATGCATGCAAAACTGCAACCATCTCATCCAGCAACACCCCAAAAGCCAGGGTCTAGAAAATAGTTTAATAGCAACTCCACATAATCACAAGTTTTGCTTGATGTTTAAAACCTGTAGAACCACATAAAACATGCAAGTATAGTACATCCTTAAAAAAAGAAACAATAGTTCAAGAACTCAAGGCCCCCTTCATGCCAATTCCAAAACCATCAATATGCACATGCATCCGAGAAAGAGATAGGCTAATGATTAACTCCATAGCTTCAGTATTCGAGGTTAACATAATACAATACCTTCCAACACCAGGAAATACCACCCATCATAAGCACTCTCTTCCATGACTGGGACACAACCCAAGCTTCTCTATATCACCACAGATCCTCTCACATAGACACCCAATATGAAATATTTGCTGCAACTCAACCAAAAAGCAAAGAAATCCACCTCATACATTAAGGTTATACTGCTGCCAAGATAACCAACTCCATCTTCACCATCCTTCAAACTACGTGCTATCTCTGAATACTACAACACTTCCACTCACCAAAGGATCAATACATCGGCCAATTCCTCTAGATTTCCTCAAGCCTGACAAACTAAGAAATCTTCATAGGAGAAATACCCAGAACTAGCAACCAAAAGAAGGCTTTGATACCACTTGTTGGGAAAATTTTGGCATCTTAAAGAAACCTCCAAGAACAGTAGTGCCTTCAGTAACTTTAATTTCAAATAGATTGCCTCAAAAACAAGTACAACTATGTCACAAAGCGGAATCAGACATAGTTGATTTCCCACATTAATCCGTCTTAGAGAAGCATATGTAAATTCAGTTTCAACAATTTGCATAAATAGATTCAACAAACAAAACCATTAAACATGAAAGATGGTACAGAACATAAGAACACACATATTTATGTGGGGAAAACCCTTTCAGGTAAAAAACCCCACATTCCAAAAAATATGAGCCATTACATTATTCAGCAACAAATAGAGTTACAATACAATCTCAGGCTCATAGCCTTTTTCATAGATATTACTCCTTGTTTCATTCTGGAGACTGTAACGCCCCGCCGTGTGAACCTGAAAGGTCAATTACACAATAATTACAGCAATTTTTTTTTTTAAGTAAACATAACATACATGTAATACATATTAAGTCATAACATGAATTTCATCTAAATAGATTCATTAACACATACATCCCTTGGGGTACACGAGGAGTCATTACGCGACTTAGATCCATACAACAGCAACAAAGAAAAAACCCAAAGATATAAAGTAAACAATAACAACTATAACACATACATGAAAAATTCATTGATAAGAAGCCATCTGAAAACATAAATACAACATATACCTGATTAACTTAACACATTAAATAACAATCACCATGGCCAATATCCACACAAGGTTTAATGTTACATTACATTACAGTACAATGATAGAAGAGTGTTCCAAATATGAATGGAAACCATACACAAGATACCATGATACAAATAATTAGAGAAATACAAGTATCAAAACTGGCTCCAAGACAGATACAACTCTGGAGTCGCTGCAACAGCACCAATCCGCACCTCTCGATCCTTGACTGGGGACCCAACGGGGTGCTTAGCACGTTCCACCCGACCATGTGAGTTCGAAGACCCACCCCCCGTGCTAGGAGCTAACAAGAAAGAGACCTCAACCAAGAACATCCACGCAGAGAACCACAAGACTCAACGTCATACAAAAGTATCATAACACTTAGGAATTATGACATAATCAATCACATCCAAGAGTCATAAATCTCATCACATAAATCAAAGCAATGACCAGTAACCAAATAACCAAAGGATGATCATGAAACACCTCTAATAAATTGCATTAATAAACATGACACAATTCCAAATTGTAATAACCAATCTAACAACATCATATCATAGTACCACAAGGGTACAAGGTCATAAGTCAAATATCAAGGAGATCATATAAGACCTCAAAATACACCAAAGATAAAATAGGGTAAAACCATAAATCATCTCAAATAATTGTGTTTCTTCAATTCAAGACAAAGAACCACTTCCAGAGGATTTCCAAAGAAGCAACATAATAAGGAGTGTTAGAGGAGAGTGTCATCGCATGGCTTAACATGGATTCTCTAGGCTACCACTATCGCAAGGAGCCGCCTCCGTCTACTGACGAATTATCCAGGCATCCCGAGCGCTAGGAGCCGCCTCCATCTATGGTTATCTAGGCTACCTATCTCAGGGCGCCGCTCCATAGGGTTGCTCATGCGGAACTGTTAACCTTTCATGAAGACAAGGCAACGATCTTGCCAACCATGACCTTCTCAATCCCCTTTAGTCTGTGGTAGCACTCAAAGGCGGATGAGGCATCAATTATCTTTTTAATGTGATTCTACCCACCCCTAGTTAATTATTTAAATTATCACTTATTAAATTCACTCTAACGAGGGCTATCCTGGCGCCCCTTTGTGCACCGACCACCCACTTAGAGCCACCCTCTCTCTCTAGACACTCAAAATATAAAACCAAAATCCAAGGGTTGTACAACATAACAAGAACATTATATCACAACAGAGCAGCATGCAAGGCATTAACCATCTTGACATAAATACATAATCAAAAATCTCCATGATTCCCATACAACCCTTTCAAAAACATGAAACTAAAACATTTGCCACAACAAGGGCACATAAAAGGAGGAACATTAACCAATAGTAAAATAAACCTCTGGAAGATTCTCAAAAAGTTACACTAGGATTTCCCCATCAAAGAACTGACAACAATAATTGCAAGACCTCAAAGAACTATTTCCAATATAAATATAATGAGCAAATACACCAAAATAAGATCAACAACTCCACTCAACAACACCAACAACTTCGATACGAACTAAATCGAGAATCCAAGGGAAACCTCTATTTTCTCCTCTTGGAATACCCATAATTCAAAGAACTTTTCAATTTGACTCATCAAGTAGAACCATCAATCATGACAAAGTTAACATTAACCAATTTGCCACTTAGGTAAAGAACAAAAGAACACATATTGGTTCCCAACGAATAGCAACATAAATAAAATGAGAGAAAAACTCCAACTCAAAAATCAACTCAGGAAAAGTCACATTGAAAGAATCCATAAAACCACACATTCTAATAATAATATATCCATTCATTCAATAAGAAGTAACTTGAAACATTTTAAAAAGAACATTAGTTTAAAGATCAATCATTTCCAACATTTAAGGATAGCACAATATTGTGAAGTGAAAATAAAATCTAATGGTTTAAGCCATAAGACACTATTCACAAGTATACTCTTTCAAACACAAATATATTCCAATTTACACATTATAACAACAATCTCCCTTCAAAGATCAACCCACTCAAACCAACAATTTGATCCTGATATCAATCACAAGTATTTTCTAGAACTGTTCTTATAGAAATCCCACAAATCAACTATTAAAAGAATATGAGGGAAATTGACTTAGAACAGATCATCTAATTTTATTCATTTACATAAACCCTTTGTTTAACTAAATATAATTAATCAAAACATATATCGAATCAACAATCATTCACTAGCCTTTATCGTAATACCCAACTATTTAAAGTTTTCAAATTTATTTACTTCCATTTATCTTATAAATCAATTCTCCCACCTAAATAGAAATAATCCTTATCGCCAATATTATCTACATACAAAACTCTACTTTTCATTATTTCTAAGTTAACTATCCCACTTGAAATTAATCAAATTGAGAATAAACTAATCTATCAATGTTACCCAAATTATTAACATAAGGAAACTCTCTCTCTAATCACTTTACTAACCTACTCAATAACATAATACCTAACTTAACTACCTAATAATTATAATTTTCTAACTCCTATAAATAAATCATTTTTTTAATATAAACACATTAATTACAAAGTCTTAAGGAATAATTCCATACAAGGAAACCATCATACACATCAACCTTGAAGAACACTATCTTAAAACACTTACAATGAACAAGCCATTGAGACATCTCCATAAATATCCCACAAATAACACCCATCTTAAAACACTTAAACCAATAATCAAAACACTTTGTTTAAAACACATTTACTCACACATTATAACCATAAAGACCTTCCTTTAATTAAAGCATTATTTCAACGTTTTTACCACTTATTTTAATATATCCACTTAATTTAATTAAGAGAGTATTTACTACAAATAATTATATTTAAATTAACTATATCATTTATAAGATAACCACCTCCATCAACTGTTTAATACGAATCCTAATTATAACTTTAAAATGTAATACTAAGATGACAATTCTATAATTTACAACTTTATTATAATACTAAGGTGACGACACTAATGGATTATTTCACACAGTAGTTTGATAAATAATTATCATTCACAGACTCATTAGATAACAAAAAGGTAATTAAAACCATTTAACATTTAATTAGTATCATTTAAATTAATTAACCTATGAACCTGGGATTTATCCACACTTAAAAATAACTTTATCATTAACCTTCAAGTAAAAGAAACTATGTAAATGTAGAATCACTTATCTCCTTTAGTGAACCCTAAAACTTAATTAACCATATAAATCGATTTACTTTAACTAAATACACAGTTCATTTATCTACAACAAAATTAAATACCTAATTCAATAATGTTTATTCTGTTAAAATCTTTTGTTAAATAATATTTTACTAAGCAATCTATCGAAATAACCATTTTGACTTTAATTATTTACCTAAAATAAAATTACACTTTTACTTAACTCACTATCTTACAGAACATTCTAACACTCGATTCATATTTTACTTTTACACCACCATAAAATCATGAACAAAACAATTAAAGAAATTATTCCTATTTTATAAACATAATATATAAATACGAACCATTTTCTTTTGAATAATACTCATCATACAAATCTGCTTATATATTGAAATATCTTCATAAATCCTAAATATATAAAAGACTACCTTCACTTCAAATCTTTTAACCTATAATTATGTATCTATACTTGTTTATATAACCATACGCATATATATATATATATAAAAGAATAGTAATAAAAAATATATATAAATTCAAAATAAATAGAAAGTCACTCATATATGTAGTTGGTAATTCAAATGCCCTAACTCAGACAGGTTGACAAAGAAATCAGAGAGGCTATTTAATTATGTACAATGTTTCAACTCTAATTATATCTCACCTCAAACAATATCCAACCTAATTATTATAAACAAATATATATATATATATAATCTTCACTTTCTGATTAAAAATAAGAGATCATTTATCTAGCTGGGATAAAATCTAATTCTTCACAGCACAACCTTAACCTAAATAAAATTAATATTTTACTTATGATTGATTTTATATTTTATTTATTCAATTCTTTTAATATAAATAAATCATTTCCCTCCAAGTATTACTTCCCTAATAATCAATTTATTTTAACCACTAAGTTTAATAATTAACAAAATGCAGCTTATTTTATAATAAACCCTTAACATCTTTATTATTTCTCTATTTATCTCAAAACCTATCATACTAGCAGACCAAAATTTAATTTAACTCTTTATAAATTATATTTATTAATAGCAAAACGCAACCATAAGGGAGCAGCTTGACAGCAGCCTCGTATTTTAAGCATAACGCCAAAACTATAATCTGGGTATTTGAGATTTTTGGACAGCAAATAGAAAACTGGAATTTGGAGAAACCCTTTAAATTTACCAGCAAACTAGTTTGTATAAAAAATGTTATGGATGACACAACTAGACTGTTTGAATAGAGTCACAGAAATACCTACACTGCACCATACATACTAACATCATGTATACTCAGTGCTACCAAAACTCGTCCCCAGCTGGCAATGCGATTTCTGCTTTAAATAGCGGCACCTTCAATGAGTACCATCTTGGCTCAACATCCTGTAAAGCACATTTTACTGTTCCCCAGTCCTCCTTTTAAATTCTCATTCCTCCTGTACTGAGCTGAAAATTCCTCTCCTCTCTTCTCATGTGCTGCCACTTGTCTCCCAAAGTCCTGGCCAGGTTCCATGTTTTCTGTCCACTGCAACCCAAATGGAAACCAACCACACGACTCTTCACCTTCCTGCCCAGGGCCCATGCTGTTTAGCTTTAAATGGCACACATTATAATGAACGTTTCAACCTGTCTTCCGAGAACTCTGAGCCGCCTACTACCATGAATGCTGTCCCATACTGTGCCCTGTCCTCCCACTTCTGTGATGATTGAGTTCACTTTCATAATTTTTTGTTTTAAATTACTTCCACTTAACTCTAAATTTTAACTAAAACAAATTTTCATAAATAATTAACTTTTAATTAAAATATAATTCAATAAATATTTTTACCGTAATTTATTTAAACTTAAGTACAATTTTAATATTTAATCCTCTTAATATTTTATCACTTTTAAATTTATTAATTGAATTTAATCATTAAATGATAATTACCTTTCCTCATTTAATCTGATTATTTTAAATAACTAACTCCCAACGATAATTAAATTGACGTTTATCATTGAATCTAATTCTTTATTTAATTCCAAATGAAACAGGTAACCTTATAATTAAATTAATTTTATTAATCAAATCCAAACATATTATTATTGTTACCTCATAACCTTAGAATTAAATTAAATAATAAAATCACCACATCATCATGACATTACCAACAACAACTTACTTAACATCAACGACGACCGAAACTGAGGGCACTACAGAGACAAACTGGAAACAACCCTGTTCTATTTCCCTCTCTCCTTTTTACATTTCCCTGACCAACCTCTCAATCTATACAACCTTTGCACTGTTACAATACTCTCACATAGTATACAGTATAGCTTAACATGAGAGATCAACCAAGACACTTAATTTGGAGAGATTTCAGCAGCATAATCCTACCTCAATCTTCCTCTCACACATCATACTACAAAATGTCCAATGTATAAACATTCATCTTCAACAGATAGGAAATGGTTCAACTTCTATAGATCAGTTCATATTCCAATAGTCAGACCAACTGTCAACCGGTCTAACTTCTCCAACTCACTCATTATCCTCCAATGAACATCATACACATTAGTAGTCAACCAAGTCAGTGTCCTTCCAACCACGGTCTTCTTTCATGTTCATCAGCTAGAGTCTCTCTGATGTCTTCATTATCTTGAGGTCTCAACCAACCCCCATCGTTAAGACAATACCCATCAGAATGAGATTACAATGCTAGGCCAACAACACAAGTCACCCCGATGATATTAAGTTCAACCACCCCGATATAGACCATCGGCCTAAGTCACACCGATGATCAATGAGAGCACCAACTATCATGGGATCAGCCTTATCGACACAAGAGTAAGCATCGAAGAAGGTTTCACCGAGGTCCCATGTCACATCGACGAAAACACCTCGTCGAAAAGAGTTACACCGAAGGCAAATCCCATCGGCCAGACATGCTCTGTTGTTAAGACTTCTTATAGAGCCTTCATGTCACCCCAACCAAATACCATCAGCCAAAGTCATATAGAAATTCATGATGAGCAAATCCATCGGCAAGAGTTACAATGATATGTATTAGAAGCAACTCCATCGGCAACAAACTAAAAACTCACAATGATAGCTCAAGTCACATCGACCACTTCCATTGGCAAGACAAACTAAATGTCACACCGATATCAGCCAGACTTCTATCGTCGAACAAAGCTTACATCGATAGTTCAGGTCACGTCGATGACCCTCATCACCAGGACATTCAGGAGGTCACATTGAAGTGAACACTTGTTGACGCATCGCTAAAAATAATTTTATAACCACCACAAATAGGTTACGGATTTACCAATCCTCGAGACAAGCCAATACTATTATCACCTAGTCGGAGAAAATGTAAACTTAATAATTTCGCAACAAGGTTCTTAAGTTACCAAAACCACCGAAGCTATGACAACGAAGGAGATCGGCCAATTAGGAAGTTATGGAACTTCCAAATACCGTGACAAGGTTACGAAGTTACGAAAACTAGCAATCGGTTGACAATGAAGAGATACAAGCTAGCAAGTAGAGGCACAATTTCCAATAGTAGTGAAGAAGGAAACAGTAATCTCAAGCTACATAATAAAATTATTTTTTATTATCAACAGACACCCATAGGAATTCCTCTAGAATTTTTTAAATCTTCACATAGGAGGCCTTAAAGAAACCCAACAATAAGAGCAGTAAACATGTGTGGTGACCAAGACTTTTGAGCACATGTAGAATTTTCTTTCAAATGAAAGAGGCTTAGCAATTCATTATATGAGCTTTTTCTCAGTTATAGAAATAACAACTTGCCACAAGGTGGAAGGGGAGGCTTGAAAGGAAAATAGAATGTGGAGAAGCTTGAAAATTTTCCCATGATCAGTCCATTTCCATCCATAGAAATTTAACCAACTAGATTTAAGAAGAAATGATTTCTTATAGACTTGAATTTTTTTTCACTAAATACTTGACCTTGTAGTTTTAACAAAAAAATTTAGGCAGTTCAAGACTTATTTGATATTCTCGTCTTTCTCCAACAAATAAAAAATTGAATCATCTGTAAAATAATCATTGACTAACCAAATAATAGAATTAGATAAAAAAAATTCCTTTAACCAAATTGTATGAAAATACATGAACCAAAGCCTTCACTTGTAAGCCCATAAAGAAACATCCTCGTATTTCATTCAAACATTTAGTCTAGATTTATTTATGGTATGTTGTAAAGATTTCATTTGATTAAACAAGGCCTAAATTTTTGATATGATTTCCATTGGAAAATGGCATCCACGCAGGCTTGGAATTTGATGGTCTATTTGACCATTTCTTTAATTTTAGACTATATATTACAGCTATAAAATGTAGTAGACCATATAGTTTGACTTGCTATATATTTATTAAACTGTAAAAAAATATTATAAGGAAAAAAAATATAGTATTTTAATCTATAATTTGTAAAATTTTATAATTTTTATTATAAAAGGATAAATTAATTTAGAATATAATATAATTTTTTTGAATATTTTCTAATATGAATTTAGAAACTTTCCACATTTTTATAATAGTTATCATTTTTTTTATATTAATATATGTGATTTATAATATTATTATAAAAATTAATATTAATTTAGAATCTTTTCAAAATAGAATATAATTACTTTTAATTTAGAAATTTTTGTTAATTGTTAATTATAACAATATATTTTTATATTTATTACTAATAATTATCATTGTTTTCTAATTTTTCAAAATATTGCATTTATAAAAGATTTTATATAAAAATTCATAATTAAACAATTTTTTTGGCATACATTTAAATGACCAAACCATCATAAAATTTTCATATGACAAGTAGGGGTGATCGTCAAATTCTTGGCCTGCATCCACGTACCATGTTTGAATATTTTCTTGATTACATAGTGTGAATCGAATGACAATTAGAAAGCACATGTTAGAAAGTAGTGGGTTCAGTTAAAGTAGGCTTGTGGAATAATATTGACTTCATTCTTTCCTCATTTTTTAGACTTTGCATTGACTACGACTTTGAATTGAATAAGAGGTCTATATAACACTCATTTTTGAAAGAATTTACGGAAGTAGCCAAAGCTAAGAGTAGAGGAACAATTTGAGTAGAGGCATAGTTTTCTAATGGCTTGTTCAGGGTAAGCGTATATCACTTAATGTTTTTATGTTTTTTTCTTGCTTTCTGCTATAGCAATGGTGGATTGGTTTACATAGTTTATAGTGTAAATATTTTAAAGTTGATTTATTAACTTGAATGGGTATTGTATAGGATGAGGAGATTAAAAGGAAAAGTGGCAATAGTGACAGGTGGATCAAATGGTATAGGTGCAGCCACGACAAGGAAGTTTGTGGGAGAAGGTGCTTATGTGTACATTGTTGACATCGATGAAGAGGCAGGACTTAAAGTTTTCCAAGAGCTCTATGGGATTTCTTCTTTTTGTGAAATGTGATGTGGCAATCGAGAACCATGTGAAAGGGGTTGTAGATCGAGCAATGGAGGAGAAGGGACGTCTAGACATTATGGTCAACAACGCGGGTATGTTGCATGCTCATCGTAATTCCATCACTCAGGTTCCTTTGGAAACTTGGGAAAGAGTAATGGCTGTGAATGTGATAGGGTCTATGTTAGGCATGAAGCACACTGTGAGGGTCATGATTCCATGCAACTCTAGTTCCATACTCTTCAACTGCAGTGTGTTGGGACTTATCAAGAAAGATAATGCCTCTCATGGCTACATGGCTTCCAAGAATACTTTGTTGGGGTTGATGAGGAGCGGTGTAGTTGAGTTGGAAAAGATAGGAATACGTGTCAATGTTGTGTCATCCTTTGGGATTGTGACAAGGATGATTGAAGAGTGGCTTGATGAGGTGTCTAATGGGCAATGTCCTAAGGAGGTCCTTGTGGATGAAATGTAGAGGAATGCCACCAATGGAAGGAAACTTACTGTTGATGATGTGGAAAATGCTTTTTTATTTCTAGCATCTAATGAGGCTTCCTACATCAATGGCCACAACCTTATAGTTGACGGGGGTTATTCTGTTCATGGGTGAGATATTGTATCCTTTAAAGATCCACCTCACAATTAGAAAGTTGTAAAATTTTCTTTGATTTATATGTTCATTTTAAACAAAAAAAGGTTTGGAGTCCTTTTAAAAACTCTAATTTTACCTTTAATAAAAAAGAAATTTTAAAGTTTTCCAAGAGCTCCATGGGAGTTGTTCATATGTGAATTGTGATGTCGCAATCGAGAGCCATGTGAAAGGGGTTGTAGATTGAGCAATCAAGGAGAAGGGACATCTAGAAATTATGGTCAACAATGTAGGTATGTTGCACACTTGTGGTAATTCCATCACTTAGATTCCATGCAACTCTGGTTCCATACTCTTCAATTGCAGTGTGTTGGGACTTATCAAGATAGATAATGCCTCTCATGGATACATGGCTTCCAAGAATGGTATGTTGGGGTTGATGAGGAGCAGTGTTGTGGAGTTGGAAAAGACAATAATATGTGTCAATGTTGTGTCATCCTTTGGGATTGTGACAGAGATAATGGGACATGTCCTAAGGAGGTCCTTGAGGATGAGATGTAGAGGAATGCTACCAATGGAAGGAAGCTTATTGTTGATGATGTGGCCAATGCATTCTTGTTTCTAGCATCTAATGAGGCTTCCTACATCAATGGCCACAACCTTATATTTGACGAGGGTTATTCTGCTCATGGACGAGATATTGTGTCCTTCAAAGACCCACCTTGCAATTAGAGAGTTGCAACATTGCCAATAGTAAGTTTCATTTTCAATAAAAAAAGAGTGGAGTCTTTTTTAAAACTTGCACTTTGTTAATAAAAAATTACAAAATCAATACAATAATATTTTAATGATGTCTTACATTTGGTACAACTGAGTTAGAATCATCAATATGATGTGGTATACTCAACTCTATGATTAGGAGTTAGGATCCTTCATATATTCTTTTGTTGCAATATTTAAAAATATGTATGTTATCACATGAATAGTGATCATGTGATTTTTGAAAAAGTGAATTTATTGTTCTAGGGATTTTAGACATGGTAAATTGAATCCTAGGTACATTAGAAATTATTCATTCAAATCACTTTATAACAACCCATAAAATGAAGGTGCTATGACATGTTTATTGTTCCTCCTTTGCTTTGCAATGCTATAGTTTTCAACCTTTACTACTTTTACTTGATTAGAATGCTGTGAACTTGGTTTTGATGTCATTTTGAATAGTAGGCTTGTAGATAATCCTTACATCTACTTCAAACTAAAAAATAGAGTCTTCATAGGCTATGTTGTACAAAATAGGGCATTCTGGTAGTTCAAAATTGTGTGTTTTAGTAAAGGCGATTTAATTGATGAAAAAGGTGATATTATGATCACTAGGAGCAACCTCCAGATTGTTAGAGTTTATAGTGTACTTGAGCTCCCAAGATCACATGCAAGACCAAATATTACCTTCTACAAGAGAATGCAACAAGAGACATAACTATTTGATTATGGTGAAAAACATGAATTATGTTCAATGAGAAATCTATCTATAAATGTACACATGGGGTCTTATAAAAACAACATTGAGAGACAAGATAATTATATTGTGACAAGGGTATTAATCCTGTGTCATGAGACAACTAAAGATAAGATCAAATTTGTACTAAAACTTCTAAAAAGTAAACTCAACATGTAAACATGTGTGAATAGGATTTAACTAATGAATATTTAGATAATATGCTTTGTTCACACTACAAAAGGGGTGATCCCACAATACTGGTTTACAATTTTTGGCCAAACTGGAGACTGAATTGATTTTTCCTACCTAAATCCTCACTTTTGGCACCTATAGCAGCTAAACTGTGAGAAATTTGAAGATGATGCAAACTACTGATTTGTGACATTTTATCTGTAGATTCTAAATAATTTTTTTTCAAAAGTTTTAGAATTAGATTGCACTTCTGTTTCCATCTCCTTCGAAAACTAGTTTTTTTCAGTACACAACATTTTTAAGGAGTGATGCTCATCATATAACACATAATTTTTTTTCCATGAAGGATAAAATTCCTTTTTTTTCTAATTTAGATTTGTAACTGCGTTATTTAGTGCTTGCAATTGGTTTCATAGTGTTTTATTGAATATTTTTTCCTTAATTTAAGTTTTGAAGTCAAACCAATTACAATTTAGACATAGGTGGATTGTATAACACATAATTTTTTTTGTATATATCAAAATTCAATTGTTTTTTGTTTGATCAAGGACTTCAATATCTGGTATTCATATTTTCAAAAAAATTATAATCTTCTATTTTCCACATGTGCAAAATAGAGCTTGATTTTTGGTGAAAACCTACATTCACAAGAAATAAAAAAAATAAATAATAAATATTTATTTAAAATTATATTTTTGGGAAGATTATAATAATACTACATACTCACAAAAATAAATTTTTAATGAATTCATTTGATCCCCCAAGGTAAATCAAAAGTTATTTTTTATCAACATTTTGATAGGTGTAAAGGAGACTCTATTATAGGTATGGTTTAAAACTAGCGGGATTCTATCCAAGGGGTTTGATCTAAGGTAGTTTGATAAAACCCTCATCAATTGGAATGTTTTAAATGAAACTTTTAAAGGATTAAATCATTATATTTTCTAAAAATATGTGATTTCAGCAAAAATCAGAATCTCTCAGAAATTGTAAACCAGCTTTGTGGGATCACCCAAAGGGAAATTGAAAAGGTAATACCCCTATTCACACAAATACCCCTCTTAAGTAAAACTTAGAGAGAAGTAAATCAATGCAAATAATGCAAAGATGCATCAATGATAAATTTAATAAACCCCCCTAAATATATATAAAATACTAGCTATGTTTTTAATTTTTTTGGTAAAATATTAATTTCTATTGGAAAATCTTTCCTTCTAAAAATATTTATTATCAGTTTTTTCTTTTACATAATAAGAGTTTATTATGAGAAATTAGGGACTTCAGAGGTGGCAACAATCATTAAATTTAAGGGGTAGTGTTTCTTAAAAGGGTTAAGGGGGTAGTTCTCCCCCATGGGGTCAAGGGGCAACACCCTTGTAGGGGTTGAGGGGGAAGAGCCTCCTAAATGCCTCTTGAATGTAGTACTTAACCTCTTCTTAACTAGGCACTCTCTTTGGGAATAATAGTAACAATCATGGTTTATTTCTTTCCATGATTTTATTTGAAGAAGTTGATCTAGTCTTCAAGTTTGAAAATCTCATGAAAAATGCTCAGAGAACTGCCACTTTCTTGAACTTGATTTAGTATTTTTCTTGGAATCCTTGCCAAATCTCTTGCGTAAAAATAGGTCCTCATACTTCTAAAGAGAGTCTTGATGATTCTTTTGAATAGTTAAAACTATCCTTTAACACTTGCAAGATAATAAGAGTCTACTAACTATTGAAATTTGACAAAGTTTGAAATGTATATTGTCTTGTACTACTACATATGAATTTGATCCCATTTGGAAGTGGGTATGTAGATAGTCCTTGGGTGAATGATGCCCCTATGATCCAATTCTATAAGGGTTTAGAGGTGTAGTGTAGAAAATTGTATACCTTTACAATTTCACACTATGTTTGCATCCCCTTAATTAATTGGACTTAATTAAGCCTCTAATTGACCAAATTATGCACTCCAAGGCCTTATTATTCTCGTTTTCGAAAAGGGAAACCTATATTAAACAATTTCCAACATTAATTAAAACACCTTGGAAATTGAGTACCTTGGACTTAGGTCCTAGGACCCATTCACCCAAGGATGAATGGGTCTCCTTTAGTGATTTTTTTAGTGGCTAATATTCACCAATTGACTAATAGTTGAAATTTGGGAATCCAAAATTGGCTAATAATTCAATCTATAATGTGACTTGAATCACCACATTTTTAGAAAATTTAATTATAGTCTTATTTAAATTTCCAAATAGTTTATTTTATTAAAAAATTTAACTCATAAATTTGCCACAATATTTGGTACATGATTAGATCATATTTTCCTAAATTTTATAAATTATAGTAGAAATCTATATTAATTCACCAATAGTATGATATATCATAATAATTAGTTGCTTTAAAGCCATATTTCTAATCTTTAGTTTCTAACATTGATTTACAATATAATATAATGGCCCTTGTTGTATTCCACAAGGTAAAATATACCCTCAATTTGTAATGATCACAGAGCCCACAATTTTGGGCCTCATGAGCATTATAGATCATGGGTATATTTTACCTCACAAAATACAATGACAGTCATTAGATCAATGATTCAAAAGAATTTTTGGGGCCCATGAGAATTACAAATAATGGGTACATTTTACCTTGCAAAATACAATTAGGACCATTAGATTATATTTTAAAACTTGATGGTGGAAAGTATATATTATAGTCTACCCCTTAAACCCATTGATAATTTGCACTCTTGGGCCCCTACTTTTCCATGAGAATTTTTTTTAGATTGGATGGTTTTTCCATCATAATTAATGCATATTATTATTATTTTTTAAGATTCGCCAAAAATTTCTATAAAATTTTAGTGATGTCAAAAAAAAACCAATTGTTTGAAAAAAGGGAAGGATTCACCAATATAAATTAATTATTTATTCTAAATAAATGAAAGATTCACTAGGATTTTATATCTTTTTTTGAGGGGGGTTTCTTAAAGTTATCACTGGTCCCCTTTAAGTGCCAAGACCGAATTTTTAATATGTTTTTGGTGGCATTTTAATTATTCAAATTCAAGTTTCAAATGTCAACTTTTGGAATCTAGCTTTTTCACAAAATTAGATAAACACCTATAAATACATAATTGTTTTATCAATTGAAAACATCATGCTTTATGATCAACCTTACTCCATTTGAAGCACCATCTAGGAACATGTGCAGTGAGATCATACTAACAAGTTCAAAATTTGAGCAATAAGCCATGGATCTCATTGCACATAAAAGTTTATAAAATCCTTGGATAAATCCTTTCCAAATCACTACATGGTTTATTGTAAATTCATTAAAACTATGGAAGCATAACCTCAAATCCACCATGTAGATTGTTTCTCTAACCAAACCTAGAAACTCAACCCTATGCCCGTAGTTTCTCAAATGCTTAAAGTTTCATTATGTCCAACCTTGTTTGCTAAACCTATAGGCTAAGATTCTTAACCTGGTTTAGATTTAATGCAGAATGGTTTCTTGTTTAGCTCAAGAGTGGAAATGGATTAATAATGTTTGAATAAATGTAGTATGGTAATCCATTCGCCCTTGATGAGTACATTGGCCACCCCCAAAACATAGCTTAGTAACCTTAGATTTATCTTTTGATTACAACAAGCCAAGGTTTTGTTGTTATTTTTGTAACTGTATTTGTTTTAGACTTATTTCTTTAAGTAAAGGATTCAATGCTTTTAGAGCAGTACCATAAATTATATTTGTGTGAGAATTTGTTTAATGTTTGTAGTAAACCCTCTAGGAACTTCATGCCATGAAGTTTGATTCGAGTTACAACAGTATCTAGTTCATTTTTCATTGTCAAGTGGAGCTTGGTTTGCAATACAACATTGACATCATGGGTGAATTGAAGATTTTTGAAAGCTAGTGTTTTTTTATAAGATAAGAAACATTTACTGGGTGTTGTACCCTTTACACATTGAGCCACAGGGACCAAAAAGATTAGGTCCTAACAACAAAGACTCAAATTTTTCCCAAAAAATAGAAAGATAGAGACAATACAAAAGCACAATAGAAACACAAACAACACAAGGTTACCAGAAACCAGGAGAGACAACACACTTAGGAGCAACAATAGTTATAAGTAAAAGAATGAAAACAACCCAAACTTGGCACCACACCGGGAGTACAAAACACAAGGATAGAATCAATCCTAAAACAAGGAAAGAAAAAAGGTCTTGAACCAAGAAATGATTGACAAATAGTGGGCCCCACAAGACTGCCTGAAAAAACTAGGCCACTAACCATCTAGAGCATTTGGACAACACTAGAACTTCCACTCAAATTAGACCAAAAAGAGCCTAACCAACCAAAGATCCAATAGACAATAGAAAACCTACAGAACAAGAACAACTTCAAGCCCTTCTTTTAACACCAGTCGAACTAGGAATCCAACTCAAAATTCACCTCAAAAGGAGAGAGCTCCCCTCTATAGGAGAGGATCACATGAAAACCTTTTCCACCAGACCTAGAGATCTGCAATAGCCCTATACTCCACTTCCATAGGAGTAGAACCCACCTCAAATGGGACAACAATATAGAAAACCAAAAAAGGAAGCTTTTAAACAAAACCACAACACCCATCTTCACCTTGATAGAAGAGGAATCCACCTCAATAGGATCAGACTATAGAATCAAGGAGAAAGCCACCACTCCCATAGAAAAATTAGACATGTCACCCTTTAGTAAACTCAACAATAGGAAATGAAAAAAGGAGTAACAACCACAAACACTGGGTCATGAGGAAATACAACCCAGTCAACCACCAAGGGGTAGAGAACCACAATAACCAAAACTAGTAGAGGCCCACAAGAGATTCAATAGAGAAGTGTATAAAGCCATAGTAAACTAGTGAGCAAGCTTTTCCTATCCACCACAGCTCATCAATACTCATTAACCTCAACCCCTCTAAGGTTGTGAGAGAGAACAAGAATTCCAAAGGATCCCTTAAGTGACCTCCCAACAAACACATCTGCAACAAGGAACCAGTAGCATCAATCAACGAACACAGACCATTGTGCACCACACTAGCAACATACCCCCATCTCCCCAAAATAGAGATGGCCACACTAACCTCCATGCCCAATAAAACGATGACCACGAGAGACCATTATGAAAGCTAGTGTTTGATGAAGGCTTTAAAAGAGTTTTATAGATTGACCAATAACGTTGAATAATCTTTTTAAAAACCTTGATTCCCTCTGGATTTAGCTTGAAGGAAACTAATCATTAGTTAATTACCTTGATCATGTAATTTATCTTTTCAATCAATCTCTAAGTTGACTTTGAATCTATGGCAATCCCTTGGTAGATTTTTTGGTGAAATGAGGTCTAATAATGTGGGGGTTGGCATGTTGAAGATTAGGAGTAGTTATCCCATGAGTATTCTCATGTTCTTGTTGGGTTGATTATTGTGGATAAGAGGGAGTAATGGTTTTGTTATTGTGTAAATGTGGTTGCATTTAGGATTCTACCCTTGTGCTAGGGTGTTTTTTGGAGTATTGTGACTCTCTCCATGTAATTATTTCTTTGATTCAATAAATTTTTACCCTCTTTTATTAAAAAATAATATATGTCAAGATTCCCTTTGTTGATCCTTCTCCATAGTGCCAAGGACACAATTCTAGCTTTATTGGTAGGACGTCTTCATCATTTGATAGTATAGATAATTGAGTCCTGTAGAATATGTTTAAGGTTGCATGCACTTAAATGGTTAAACGAGTCATCCATTTGGTTACTTGTGATGTCTAATTCATCTCTTCAGATAGAAAATATCACTACATATATGTGAGTTTAGTAGGTGGCATCTCTTGTCACATCTCCCACTACCTTTACTAAATTTAAAGAGAAATACTTTTATTAATAATATAAACCATAGATAAACTAGATTCAAACTTGAAATCAAGTAAAGAATAACCATGGGGGATAATAATGGAAAAATTGCACGCTAATTATAACACTCATAATATAATAATTTATTAATTAGAACATATATTAATATGGTTAGAAATATTTTATAGTGGTAGAAATAATGTATATCATATTGGTCTTCCTGATCATGTCCTTAAGTCATGTTGTATTATATTACAAATATATAAATTACTTATATAAAGAATCAAGCATTTTAGTGAATATTGTGTGTGTGTATGTAGATATGACGACACTAATATGAGCACCATAGGGTCTTAAAGTAATATATCATGGAAATGGTCTTAAAGTATTGTTTAATATGTTACAAAGTGCTTCAAGTGAAAGTTTAAACATATTTATATATGTGTGTGTATGGGCGTGTACATACACTTCCATTTTAGATATTGGAAATCAATGAAAACTTAATGAATTTGAAATTGTTTATGGAAAAGGTTACTCTTGAGCTTAAGTTCTCCATGATAACCCCATATTTTTCTGAGGAAGGAATTCACTTTGTAAATTGCATATAAAAATGAATAGAACAGCATGGCATTTACTATCTAAGGTATATGTATGAATGTAAATACTACTACCTAAATTTACATAGAAGGATTTGTATGCATGAATGCATTTTTCTTTGATTAATAACCTATACATATTATTAATGTCTATATATGTATAAAAATATTCATACCTGTGTTATACCTTCTTTAAATTTATTTATTTGTATATTTTCATTTCTATTGAAAACCTCCAAAATCTATGGTGAAATTAATTTGCAAGTGCTAGTATGCATCTTCATATGTACTGGAAATTCTCTCACCTTGCTTATTAACATTGAATTTCTTAAACCTTTTCATGATTCTATTTTATCGTTCCTTTTATGACTATTAAATACATTTACTTTATGCTAGAGAACTCCTAATTTGAAATCTTGAGGTATGAAAGTAAATGAATAATTAGGAAAAAGTTGTCTTCATTGTGTTTTGGGGAAATTTTCCTTCCAAGAAGGTGTCAAATGTGGATAAACGGGGGGCATAGATTTTGCTTTCTCTAGATCTACTATTTTATTTTTGTATACGACATTATACTTGGCCAAGCTTGTAGACCATTGAAATAGGTGGACATGTTTTATATTGTTGCTCTTTTCCACATCCTAACATTGAACCTTTCATGTTCTAGTGGATAGAAATGCATGTAGTTATGTTAGGCACACACCAAGATTCCATCCTACCATCAATATATTTTTGCTAAGTATTTTGTACAGGGTCGGTGGTTCTTGATTTCAAAAAGAACTCTCTGGGGAAACATAGCTTCATGGTTGGGAAAAAAAAAGTGCCTAGACCTTATTCTCATCCTTTGGTTGTAGGGCAGATGTTGGATTAGACTTACATGGATACTATAACATTTTTATTTGTTTACCATATGTTCTCATGGTGTATCTTATTGATGAATTATTGGTGGGCATTTCCAAGTCAAACTTGTATATCAATATCCCAAACCATTCGAAATGCATCAATTCATAAAATTCGATAGAGATGCCAGGAGATAGAGATATGTAGAGAGGGATGACAGGGGGAGGGAGATAGAGAGGAGAGAGAGAGAAGGATGGACAAGTAGAGAGATAGTTTTTGAGATCAAAAGGAGAGAGATTCAAATAAAGGGATGGAGATAGTGAGAGAGAGATCTAGAGCATAAGAGATAAACAATTAGTGAGATAGATAGATAGAGAGAGATGATAAACTTGTTGATTATTGAAATTTGACCTCCTAATTACTAAAATTTGACATGTTGATTATTCAAATTTGTTTGTCTAGAAAATTATAAGATCTTTCAAAAAATAGAATTTACATTATAATTCCAAGAGATCCAAAACCACTCTCAAACATCTTGAAACTATAACATTTTTCATGTACATAGTTTCACTAGCAGAGAAAGACAAAGACAGAAAAAGAAAAAATAAGAGTTCAACAAAATATATTGTCAAAACTCATCATTCACATTTGGCAAGCACCAAATTTGGCACTTGCCAAATGGATTGCATTGAAAAAATAGCAACCATTAGGCTCGACCATCTAATTCAGGTAAAAACAAAGTGGCATCTTTTTTGTGTCACAACTTGGTGCACATACCCATAATGTTAACCTATAAATATTGATCCAATCAATGACCACTATACATGCTTATAGTTCTATCTATTAATGTCCTATTTACCCTCTCTATAATGCCCTTTTGTTATAAAATATATGAAATTATTGCCCTTTAGTTATAAAATATATGAAATTATTTTTAGTCGATAGGCTATATATAGAGTGAATGTTGAGCCGAAACCTATCTCACACTAGTATATAGCTCCCATCAAACCTCTTTTTATCTCCCTTAAACCTCTTAAATCTCTTTTAATCTTTTGGCTATATATCATGTTTTCCTGGATTACTGGTGGATGGAGACAATTATTATTAATTGAAGTGTAATGGAGGGCAACTTAAAAGAATGTTGATTGTGATCATATCTGTTTCTTTAAATTGTGTCATTGTGTGCCCTATTTTTTGGAAGAAACTTCACCCCTCTTCAACAAATACCACCTAACAAACTTTCCTTGTGTCATGAAATGTTTCCTAAATATGCTCTGCTTTCCAATAAATTAAGTTGAATGTGAGGGGAGTTTGCATGTGGTTTTTTGAATAAATCAATTCCAAAAAAAAAACTACAAAACTATTAATAAGGGTGTTTTCTTGTTTTATGTTAAAAACACTCCAACAAACTTGTTTTAGCATTAAAAATGTTAGAGTTATCTTGCATTAGCTAATAATTAATTAATCTTTAATTAATTATTAGTCTAATTTATTCTCACACACATTAGCTCAACTTTGGAATGCTTTATTAGTTGAGTTAATATGAGATCATTATGTCACATCTCATGTGATGTTAACACTTGTCATGATTTGATTCCTTTCTCATTTAGGGCTTTGATATTATAAGCATTCAACCCTCAGAAGGCCCGGCCTTTTGTATGGTAGATACAAGTATTTTAATTGCACCCTTGGTATATTTTCCTTTTAGTGATAATTAGTTTTCCTTTTTAGCGATAATTAGTTGGGTTAAATGAAAGGGCTATACAACTTCGAACTAATGTCAAACATGCAATATACATGGATTTGATTCCTAATTAAGGTGATAGTATGTGGCTAATATCCTAGTTTTTTTTTGTATGATTGTGTGGTACTATTCACTTGTTTCTTGAGACCTTATCATGCATAATGACCTCAAGGTTTGTAATTCTTATCAACATGTTTTAGACCCCATCTCATGAATCTTGATGCACATCATGTTAGTGTCGTATATAAGATAATGCAATTAGCAAGGGTTGTATGGATCATGGAGAAATATTAAACTAAGATAATTACTATTTTCCTATATGTTTGTTTACCTGGTAATTAGATTGGGAAGAAAGGTAGTCTATAGGTCATTATTTATTAATATCTAGAATTAGTGTTTTTCCTTGATTCTTCAATATTGACAAGGAGACCTTTCCATTAGCATTCATTTTGTTATTGTGGTAAAAATTCTTGAGATAATATTTTTCTTAAAACAGTTATTTGGAACGTTATTACTAATGTATTGTTGTTCTCCCTAGAGCTAATATTTTTCTTAAACAAACTAACTAGTTGCAAATTTAAATGATATATATTTGCAAATTTAAATAATATATATAGCTGTGTCATAGTTGATCAAGGAATGATCATGTGAATTATCATTTAATTTGTTAATGAAGTACCTCCATCTTCGTGGTCATTTTTAGAAGTAAAAGTGTATTTATATTGGAAGAATGTTGTTTGGCCATTCAAATAATTTTTTTTGAATATCGATGCCTAAGTTACTTAATCATATTGAATTTAAACTAGTATGGGTACAATTAGCATCATAAAGTGCTAACATGTAGTGGCAAGAAGTTGTGTTTGAACATTGGAGATTTGGACTATATTCATCTGAGCAATATATGATAAGCACGATCAATGTAAGTAAATTTGACTAATATTCAATTAATAGTTTGATTTTAAATATGTCATTTAAATTATATTTCATTGTGGAATACTGACAGTGGAAAAAGTGTACAAGATTATTTAACAAATATTCAATTAATAGTTTGATTTTGAATATGTTATTTAAATTATTTCATTTTAGAATATTGGCAGTCGAAAAAGTTCACAGGATTATTTAACGGTCAATGGAAGGTGAGAGAATCATCAGGGCCCTCTGATTATTTCCCCTTCACAATGTGAAATTTAGCGTTGATTTGTGTGATTTCTTGTGATTTTGTATTGTTTCCTTGTGTGGACCCTTAGCTATTTTAAATTTGTGAGAAAAGAAGGTGGAGTAAAATTTTCTTTTGTTGTATAAAAAAAATTGCAACCCTATACCGTATGGCTCTTTTCAAGTCATGTTTAAGGGAAATTAAGGAAATTCTTTTAAAAATCCCTACCGAAGTTTTAGGGTTAGGGCTTGAGAGGAGGTGATCCAAAAAGCCTTTAAGCAGTGTTTTTTTGTAAGGTATGTGGGGACGGTGGCTGACTGCTTTCACAGAGGAAGAGTAGAGCTGATTACAATGGTGATAAGAGGTAGGAACCCCATCCCATGTCTTAAAGTGGATTGTTACTGTTGTTGCAATTTTCTGTGTTAATGTTGCTACTGTTGTTGCTAGTATCTGTGTATGTCATTGTTGTTGTAAGTGTAAGGTGGGAAAAGAGAAATCATGTGAAAATGTAAGGTATGTGGAATACTCTTGGTGGAATGTGGCTTGCTTGTTATGAGATTAGGACTCCTCTGGTTTGAGAGTAATTAGTTTTGTGTATGCTTGATCTTCCTTATGTAGGTTTTAGCAATGAATCCTGACGTGAAAAACATGTATTACCCTGGTCTCACAAGCTTGATATGAGGGTCTTGGTGATTGCTCTTTGCTCGGGGCTTGGCTAGAGCTCTCTGTGGCTTGATGATGCCAATATGGAAGTGTTGTGAGCTTTTCCCTTCCCATTGACTGGTTTGAGTTGCAGGTTTGTTAGTTGCAGCCGAAAAGTCTTCACCATCTTCTCGCCTTCAAGAGTCCATGTAAACAAAACTGTGCTAGACAAGGAAATAGCTACCTCTGTGTTATGGAAGAAAGAACAAGAGAAACTATATTATTTATGTGATTAAAAGCTTGAGAAGAGTATGAAAGTGTACATGTTTCATTTCATTTTAGAAAGTTAAACTAAGCATTTTATTAAACTAGCCAAGAAAAATGAAACTGTAATGAAATTATAAATTGGTTTCAACTGTGTGTGAATTTAGATCCTACAGCCTATACTTTTCTTAAATTTAAAAGATTATGGATTCCCTTGTGTGTCCCTAATTTCCTCCGTTGAGGGTGAGTGATCGCTTGAATTTTATTTTGGTGAATCATTTGCAATCCTTTTAAGCACAGTTATTAGGTTGAATATAAAAATAAAAGCTTGCTCTGTCTTCTTATTTTTTATCCTGCAAGAAAACTATAAATAAAAACCCATTAGATTATAATCATTCTAATTTTAAAGATAAGTAGGTTGAGTGTTTCTTTTTCTTACATGAAATTAGATTGTGTAGGAATGGGATTAGAGAAGCAGAAACCATATTAGGTCTTGTGTAAACTATGGATTCCTCTGTATGGAGAGTAGCCATAGAGGATCCAGACATCTGAAAATAATAAGGTAAAAGTCAAAAAAAAGAAAAATTCTTCAATAAATAAATAAATAAATAATGGTTTAGTTATAAGGATCCTCTCGAAGCCTACAGAGGAGCGTGTAAACAATGAACACACATATAAGCACAACAATCAGAAAAGAAAATAAATATAGAAAAGGATTAATAAATAAAGACAATATTAACCTTTCCTACAACTAGGATAAGTCGGCCTTAGAGGCTTAGCCAGGAGGATTGCAACCAGCAGTCGATGTGTCTCACCTGGCTATTCTTGAGGGCAGACCCATATTTTCTTCCCCCTCTCCTTCACAGTTGACCAGATAATGGCAAGGATCAGCAAGAAGGTTTTAAACTTATCCAAAAACTTTAGAGGGAACCCCTGCTATAATGCATTGAGGTGCTGCACATTCATTCCAATATCTCCTCCTTGAAGCGCCTGATAGAGGAACCACCGCCATGATGCTTTTCACCGCTCAACTTCAAGAAAGTTTGATAGCATATTATTTAGGGGTATGAAAGAGTTTGATGTGTAAGACTTAGGGCAACATTGGATTAAACCTTCAAGTGCCACGTTGAGTCAAAGGGCATAGAAATTAAGGCAGGCTTAAATTAAATCTCTCATGTCTCCTATGCCTCAAGAGAGATTAGTGTAAAGTAGGTGTGGACAAAGTTCCTTTTATTTTTTGGCTATTCTAATTAATGAAGTCCAATAGAAAGCATGGGGATTAGAATAATTTATAGGTTCCTTTTACCTTTATAAAGTATGTTCTTAATTGTTCAACTCTCTTTTCTAAGCCTTATAATTCTGCTCTTAACAAGATTGATCAACTAATATAATAATTATTTATAACCCCATCAAGTGTCTTTGAAATGCTAAAGAAAGTCATATTATCTTGATTCCAAGAATGTTAAATTTAAATTTCTGTAAGTAGGCACATGGAGATTTCATAGAAATTAACATAAAATCCCCCTCACACCAGCCTCTAACAATGCTATAATTTAATGCTGCATAGAATAACTCATTTAAATAAATAAAAAGCTTAAGGTATCCTCGTGTACACATTATAAATGTAATTTCATCAACATAAAGGTTGTTGCTCGAAAAGTAGCACCAAAATAGTAAATGAAAAAGAGAAAGAAATAAAATTGACATTACCACAATAAAATAGAAATATCTGAAATCATATAGTCAATAACACTAATACACAAAGCTATTAATTTTATTCATATTCACATGATTATAGGATAAATTCGTTGTTAATATGATATGGGAAGATAATGTCCATAGCACTATAAACAAAAAAAAAATCTTGATAAACTCCAAGCCATTATGTTCCATTTGTAATTGAAATTTAAAAGGCGGCCCAAAATAAAAATACTCGAAAAAGTCACATTCCTAAATAACTTTACCTGCCAAAATATATCTTTTAAAAGATCTTTAAATTGCAAATATTTCTACATAGTAGAATATACCTTTTAAGAGTTTCAAGTTTAAAAAGAAAGAAAAAAGAATAGAATCGTGAGTTTTTCTTATAAGTTTAATTTTAAATCATTTGTTTTTTTTTTATTAGTATGTAATTTATTTAGTAAAATAAAGTTTAAAAAGAAATCAATAATAATAGTTTATTTTTATCAAGATGGTAGTAATAATAGTTTTTTTTATGAGTATATATAATAAATTTTATTTGGAGTATTTTTTTTTTGTTGTGTATATATATTTATTCTATTTTTTTTTATTAGTTTCAAAATTTTGAAAAGAATTATATTGGGATAATTTAATGGTATTATTGAAAAATAAATAATTATCCATCATTAAATTTTATTTAGGTTAATTAAATTAAGCTTTGAGGGTTTCATGAAAATCATATTTGTATTAATGCTAATATGGATATTTATCTTATTACATCATTAATACTATGGAATTATGGTTAGTAATAAAAATATTGTTACCAAAATGATGGTGAATCTCACAATGGATTAATAATACTTTCATTTTGGTGTGGAGCATGTTGCCAAGGTGAGGTTTGACACCAATAATCCACAACAATATTACGGTACCTAGCATGACCTTAACCTAAGTCTTTGGGTCATCTCATCATTGGTTAAGGGTGTGTGCGATGGATTTCGCACACTTGATTTCATTTACTTCCCTTACCTCACTCTAGGGTGACATGTCATCGACGATGACATTCATACATCACTAGGTGATATGTATAGAATAGTACCATGCGTACATATGGTTAACCTTATTAATGTTTAAATGGGTTTTTAAAAAAAAATTGATGGGTGTGTTTTTTCCCTTTGTGCAAAAATTTGGGGCATGACACCCTCATTATAATTAATTAACAAGAAATATTTGGAGCTTTCATATCTTCTTGAAAGTCTCTTTTGTAGCTTTTCCTTGTTGATGAATATAACAATTCTTGTTTGCGGATCTCTTGCATGGAAGGTGTCTTTGTTTGTTACTTGATCCTATGGCTCGTGGTTTTGTGCTTGTTTCACAATTTTTCCATGGTACCAAAGCATGGATTCAATGAACCCATTCTTGATTTATGAGGTTTTCTTCTTCAACAAGGGTTGTAAGCTCCAAATCAGAATCCCTTTTGCTTGTTTTACAAATTTTGGAGATGGGCATTTTTTGAAACATTTTTGTGTGAAAAGGACATCGTCGTGGGATCTAGAGTTGTCAGACTAGTCAAGATTGACCTTTGTTTTGTCAAATTTGGTTTCCATTTGTCAAATCTCTAAGGGTTTGAAGAAAGGGATTTTTTTCCTAGATCGAGGAGGTGCCTAATTTTCCAGGCCATTTTGTGCCCAGACGAACCTCACCATTGTGTCTAGAGTGGTTGAACACCCTAAGATTGCATGTCAAATCATCAAAATGCAAGCAGTTGACCTTTGAGGCAAAAAAAAATTGCCCGTACGACCGTCTATACGCAGATCAAGAAAAGAATTATTATAGGCCCTGGTAATTTTTTAATTTTCTAGCTTTAATTTTTTTGTCAAAATTTTTTAAAAATTGTAAACTTTTTTTGTTTTGCAATTTTTTTTTTAAAAAAAGGAAGAAGGGCATGAATTTTTTGAAAAGCTTGTGCAAGCTTTAATCACTACAGAGGTCATACTCCTATGGGCCTCGTACCACCTACTTGCATTAGCACCAACATTCCTTACTAGTTGATGGTGGCTCCTAGCCATCTATCAGTGGCTTTCAAAAGACCGAAGGTCCCCTCAATGACCGACGACATTTCAAACTCACTGGCAGTAACCTTTGGTTTTTTCCCAACATCAATTTTTTCTATACCAGTGATTGGCATTTTTTCCTAACATTGGTTTTTTCGGAGAATATTTCATTTGGCCTCATAATATTCCTTCACAACATTCTCGCCAGGTTGTCACATTCTTTTTCTAGCAATAGAGAATATTCCATGGATGTCAGTAGTATGGTTTGTTGCATGGCCCCATTTGACCCCCTTTGTGCCCTATAAGGGATGTTTTTTCATTTGGCCATAACATGGGCATACGATATCATTTTTCAGCAAATGATATATCATCAGAAAACTAGTTCCGTCAACTTTCCAATGGTGTGGGTCTCATTGCTTTATTTTGTTGTTGGTGCATTCTATAGCTTGTTGAAGTCAGAGGAGCTATTTTCAAGCCCGAGCTTATAACTTTTGACTAGTTTATCCATTTTTTGCAATCTCAACAGCATTGGAACCATCTCTTAGAGCTCTTCAATTCTATCTATACATTTTTTTTGGATTTCACTCTAGGTACATTTTATTCTATTTTTTTGTTTTCACACTTTGGTGAATTACTTGGACATATTAGCTCATGGGAACTCATTTGCATGAGATGCTTCCTTTTTGGCTATTTTTTATGTATTTTATCCTATTTGTGCATTATATACATCCTTTTCATGCATTTTCTTTTTTGTAAATGCACTGAGATAAAGTGCCTTTGTATTACATATTTATAATGGGATCTTGCACATCGCTTTGTGCCTTATTGTACTCACACTATGATATAAAGTGCCATGAGGGTTGATGTTTTCCTTTGTTTTTCCTTCATACCTTTCTCATGTGTGCGTGCCTTTTTTTGTGCACCCTTTATATCTGCTTGTACTTTCATGTTTGCACCTTCAGATTTCTCGGTTCCTCTTCATGCACTACTTTTAGGCATTTAGTTTTAGTGTACCTGTCATACCTCTCCCTTGTCAACATTATGGGGGGGTTTCAACTGTTGGTGCTATTGCTTCCTTGGTTGCATTAGAGTGAGCTATATATACAATATTTGTTCCTATGTATTAGGCGGATGCAGCAGCTGGTTACCCATGCATTTTGGTGAGATGGAGCACTTACCATATGGACAGTCTTGCATTCCTATTTATGGAGGTGACCTTCCACTTTCACTTGATCAGTTCTTTAGAGTATTGGTACTTGTGCCATCTGTATCTTTGAGTTTTTTATGTTTTCCTTGATTTTCCATCAGATTCGATTAGTGTCATTGGGAGAACTCATACAAATTATTGTCTTCTTGATCTTGATCATCAGATGTTTCAGTGGAGGTTATTCTTTCAGCATTGTAACAATCATTCTTCAACAGTGTTTGCAACTTCTTCATGCTTCTAGGTGTTCCTTTTTTCCTATCTTTTGGGACAACCTTGTTTTGTTTGGAGGCTTCTTCAGTCCTTCACTTCGCTCTCATCTCTTTTTGGAGTGGATTTTTTCCCATGAGGTTTTCTCTATTTCTCCACATTATAGAGATCTTATGTTTGCACATGGGTACCTTATTTGGCCTTGTTTGTTGGAACCCATCATGCATGCTTTCTCGGGTTTTTAGCTACTCCCTAAGTTCATCTTATGCAGGGATGTTAGAGTTATCTTGCATTAGCTAATAATTAATTAATATTTAATTAATTATTAGTCTAATTTATTCTCAAACACTGTAGCTAAACTTTAGGAATGTTTTATTAGTTGAGTTAATATTAGATCATTATGTCACATCTCATGTGATGTTGACACTTGTCATGATCTAATCCCTTTCTCGTTTAGGGCTTTGCTCTTATAAGCATTCAATCCTCAAATTGTAATTAATTAATGGGAAATATTTGGAGCTTTCATATCTTCTTGAAAGTCTCTTCTGTAGCTTTTTCTTGTTGATGAATATAGAAATTCTTGTTTGTAGATCTCTTGCATGGAAGGTGTATTTGTTTATTGTTTGATCCCATGGCTCGTGGTTTCGTGCTTGTTTCACAATTCTATGAAAAAATTCCCCACTTTCCCATTTAAGTGTTTAGTGTTGTCATTATTATTTATCTTACTTTTAACTCATAAAATTTCAATCTCTGGCCAAGTTTGTTGGGTTACAAGAATTACTACTCTCTTTCGAAGCTCTTTTTTAACACATGTATTATGTTTCATGTTTACTTGTTTCAGTTTCAACATATAGTAATAGTTGTGTAGATCTTCTTTCTTTATTATCTTTGTTGTGTTAATTTATTTTCCATTGAGAAAATGAATGAAACCAATACTATTTGCTTGTTGAAGGTCTTTTTGGCAATCACATATATGTCATACTCAATATCTCTTTGCATTTGTCAAAGACATAAACTCTTTGACATCCTTTCAGATATTAAACTTCTTTCATTTGTACTATTAGCACATTCATGACAACCAATTTTCTCTTTGTCACCTATCAAATTTGGTACTGTTGTAGATTGAATTTTGCCAAATGACTTTCTAGTGGTTGCTTACATATAGTTTTATCCCTCTTGGGTGCTGCAAGTTGAAAAGTTTTTTCTTCAATTTGAAATTCATTTGCTTGTTAACAACCTTTAGATTATGAGTTTTCCTTTCACATTTGTGAAAACCTCTTCATTGACTTCTTAATCTCTGGAAAACCATTTTTCTGAATTATGATGTCTTTTACTTTTATTTTGCTTCTGTAAGGCCCCACCCTGCATGTGATTAGTAAATCCCTAATATGTTTTATGTGATCCTAAATAAATGGTAAGATGTATTATGGATGACAAATAGTGTGATTATTTGATAATATTCTTGCTTATCCTACTGTGAATGTAAGACCCCATTTCGTATCCCCCATTTTATTTCAATCGAACAAGTAGTTAGATGATAATTATGATGAAATGAATGATAAAAACCTTTTTAGGATTGATGGGCATTAACCTTGATTTAATTATGATAGATGCACATGCAAATTGTTCGATATAGCTTGAAAGTGCTGGGTTATTTGGCATATTAAATTTTGGTAAATGGTTCATCGTTAATCTTATAGGAGTTTCAAATGAACTACTAAGGCAGTAAACAAAATCATGGAGTGACTATTTCTTTGACTATATTCTTGTATTGGAGTGTGTGTGTATTTCCTTTGATTATAATGAAAATTGAATCATTAGGTTCATTTCATGTATTAATGAGTAAATAATTCATGAGTGAAAATTATGTGAATTGGCTTAGCTAATAATATGAAGAGATATATGATCTATTCATGTTGATCTTGGTAATGAGTAGGAATCAAATATGCAAATAGGAGGATAGATAAATGTTGGAATCAAATCAAATACATATTTGGGAAGTTCTAAGTGTAGCCCTATTTGAATTAGAAGGGTTTGAGGTTTTATTATTTCCTTGGTGATTGAGTAGAACCCAATTGTAGGACACATGATGTGAGTTTGGTTGGTGTTGGAACCCTTGGTTAAGATCAAAATTCGTATTGATTTTTGTGTGGGTTTTAAAAAGGGATTAGTAAATCAATTTCCTTGGTTTTTGAACAAGAATAGACCCCTAGGACCTATACCTATGGGTTTGGAACCTTTTTGACACATGTGAACTTGTCCTTGAAGTGTGAGAAGACCCCTCAAAAGTCCACATTCATGAATGTGACAAATTCCAAAAAAAAGTGTTGGGGCTTGGGAAGAGTGACTTGTCACTCTCAACCTTCTACTCCCCAAAAGTTTTTGGAATTTGCACAAGACTCACGCATGTGTGAGAAATTGTGGGAAAGAGTGTAGGTTTGGAGGATCCCTATATATCTCAAGAAGATGGAAAATTTGGGCATTTCCCACTTCTCCTCTTGGAGAACTTGAGTGGAGATGGTAGAAAGAATGAGAAAAAAAGAGGAGTCCATCTCTTTGGCAAGATATTGATGAAAATGGATTGGTTTGGAGAGGAAAGATGGATACAATATTTCAGTCCCTCCACCTAAAGAAAAGATAAGTTCTTTCTTTTCCATTTTCCCTTGTTTCTTTGGAGTAAGGAGTTGACCTATTGTATGGATCATGCTTGAAAATATAAAGTAGAAGGAATAGATGCATGTAAGTTGTGCTATGTTAGTTTTATTCCTTTGTAAAAATGACAAAATACTCCACTGATCATTGTGGGGCTAAAAGAATTCCTCGCTCGGGGGATATGGCTGGAGCCCGCGAGGCTCCATAACGTCATTACGGTAGGGTGGAGAACAAACCTTATTCATTTGTGTGTATTCTTTGTAATCTCAAATATTGTTGTAACATGGAAAGATATTATTTTATTTAGGAGTGAAATATGTATTAGAGCAAGCCTTATTCAAATGTATGGCTTCCATTATAATTAAAAGTTATTGTGATATGAAAAGCTAGTGATTGTTGTAACATGGAAGAAAATGAAGAAGAGAAAGATTTACTCCTTGCTGTACTATTCATTGTGTTTCTAAAGGGTGCATGCAGTATCAAAAGTTTTATAGTTGGTTGCAATAAAGAAAACATGTACACCTTGTGAGATGTAGAAACTTACTTTCTTCAAGACCCATTTGGTAATCTCCGTCAAATTTCTTATTCCATTGATTGGTTATATTATTGTAGTGGTATGGATATGCATTCTAATCTAGTTTTTAATGATGGTAGGATGCATAAATGATAAATTAAAGGAAATATAAAAGGTTAATGAAACAGTTACTCCATTTTTAGTTATGGTGTAGTATTCTCTATTATGATAAAGTGTTATTTCTGTAAAATAATAATAATAATTAAAAAAAAAAAACTCAACCAAGTGCAAGAACTAGTCCTCTTAAAATCATGAACAGATCCATCTCTTGAAAATATGTTTGTACTCTCCAGGGATATAAAAGATAGGTGCTTTATGCTGAGAGAGGTATTTTCTCAAGTTCTTGTACCACGCCAGGGAATTTTATCTAGCAAAGGCTACAACCTAACTCTATCAGCATGTATGGGTATGGTGGTCTCTCATTCTCCTTCATGTGCATAAATCATATCATTATAGTAAAATATAGATAATTAATAAACAAGATAGCCCTATTTTTAGACTTTTCATTGCAAATGTGCCCATAAAAATAGTGAGCAGAGTCACCTCCTCTTAGCCAAAAATTCACGCCCCTCATCGGCCTTTGGATGCAACCCAATTTGCAATTACAATGGCAAATGACAAGGAAATCGCCTCTTCCTTCTTGACCCAAATGTGTGTGGGTTCTTTCTCCCAAGCTTGTAGTTTCTTTTCGTTGTGGGAAGATTGAGTTCTTGGAAAACCACAATGGTGATAATTGTCGACCATCATAATGGCAATATGTTTAACCTTGTGATCAGTCTTATTCCTGAAAATTGCGAATGCATTGATATGTTTCCTCTCACATGGTTGATTTTGTGTATCTTATGTCAGTTTAAACCATCACTCTAACTGAGTTTGTTATAAATTATATATGCATTAGGAAATTATTACATGGTGGTCTGAAGTGTAGCATTGCCTAAGATGGTGAGGGAGGTAACTCATCCTTACTGATGTAGTCACCTAAATCATTGGTGTTGCTTCTATAATGTTGTGTGTGTTCTTTGATATAGCCTATCATATACTTCCTTTAATTACACTCCTCTCAAGTCAATATACTAGTTATCTCAAATATTCATTATCCTATTTCCTTTTTCCATTGGTAAAAGAGCTCAGACTTCCACACACTTGAGGTGCAAGCTCAGTTCATTTTTTTGGGACATGTGCCAACGACTGAACGATTTCACAGTAAAATTTGAGTGTGTCCACTCTTGCAAATCTACGAGTGACTACTCTAGCATTTACATAGGCAGGAGACTATAATTGGGATGTTGTTAATATTCTTCTCCCCTTACTCTTTCCTGATGGACACTGATATCAAAGGTCATTAATGTGAGATATGTCCTTACCAACTATCGTCAGAAGGAGGTTGAGAGAATGTTTTTGAACCGGAAAAAAAAAAAAAAAACATTTCCTCCAAATGAATCACATCAGCAATAAACAAACCATGCCCTGGATGATTACTCAGCACCATGCTTGTGAGTCATACAGCCACTATCCTTCCATAGTAATGATAACATTGAATTAAACCAAGCCCGTTTAGGGAGATTGTATCTTTTCCATCTGATGCTTCTTTCAGGTTGTAAGGTAAGAAATAATGTATCAGGTAGGTGAAGTAATTTACTCAACCTGGAGTGTTTCGATAATTGCCATAAATGTTGCTAGTAAGTCTTTAATAAAAAAATAAGTGAGCACAGTTTGAACTGTCATCAGTAAATCTACTAAGATGGCTAATATAAATGTTAATGTAGAGACCACTTACGATACCCAAAAAAAATAAAAATAAAATAAAAAATTGTATTAATGTTAATATCCTATTGGACTCCTTGCGTTCGAAGTAGAAATGACCATAATGTTGCAGAAGGAAACTTTAGTCCCAAGAATTTTAAAATGTCCATATAACGTCACACAAGACAAAATCGAATGAAAATATCCTTTAAGATCATATGGTCTTACTTTTAAAAGAAAAGGAAACATTCAAGTAAGAAAAATCCAAGAGCAAAGGAGGACTACGTGGCTCTTAGGTTTATAAAAAAAGGGAAAGAAAACATTAAAAGTTTAAAATAGTTAGGAAATTAAGCACTTTATAGTATTTCTATGTTTTAGGAAAAGTGTAAATTTCTTTTTGTTTAAATTTTCATTTTATATATGTTATAATTATCTAAGTAATTATTCTTTAAAATAAATAAATAAGGAATGCTACTTTATTCATATTTATAAATAGTTAGGTAAATGATAATTAAAATTGGTTTTAAATGTAAACATTTAAGATGGTATATATTATGGGATATGTTGATATAGATAAATAATTGATGAACTTAGAAAAAAGAAAAGAAATTGACTTGAGCAATTACTTTTGATTTAGGGGTATTTAATATTAATAAGAGGGAATCAATTTCCGAGTTGAGAAGTGCCCCAGTATTAGTATTAACATTGATAGTAATATTGTTATTATTCTGAACATTGGCATGTAAGAAAGGTAATAATATTAAAAAAAAAAAAACAATTGTGTGAAAGACAAGTAACTTCTTTTGCTCACGTCAACATGGAAACAAGGTCATTTATATAAATCTTTATATTTATCCAATGTCCAAGAATGAATCAAGGAATATGCAATGTTAATACTGGTATCAAGAAATATCAAATGAACCAAAAGTAGGGAGATGTTAATCTATTGAAGGGGTAGTATAATAAGATTAAGGATGACATTATTGCTATTATGATTAAGTAGTAGTAACATTATTATTGTAAATTGGAGATTAAATATTATGGTTAATATTTTGGTTAAGTAGAGACAATGATGTCAATGTTAAAATTGAGATTTAAAATATAACACCTAATCGAATAAATAAATAAATAAATCATTAAATAAGTTTTAAACCTATCATTCTCCAACTTGAATGTGCTTGTCTCAATGCTTGGGCAAGCTAAATTAACTCTAGTAAACCATCTTTAAAAGAAGAGCTAGAATATATTTATTCATAAAGATATGTTAAGAAGTGACCAGGGGGCATGGATCATGCCAAAGCCCTTAAGTGGCAAAAATTCAAAAATGGTGTTAGCAACTTAGTAAATATTTGAATAAGTTATCTATATTATACAAAAAAATGTAAGAATAGAATTTGTAGAAAATTGAATGTAGTTTCTAAAATACTAGGTTTATTTAGTTAAAATAAATAAAATCTATTTGGTGAAAATTTTGAATTTCAATGCAGAGTACTTCAAATTGAGGGAAAAAAATAAGTAGACTCTGCCTCACCAATCCTAACCATAATAAAATTATAATATTTTTTTGTAAGATTTTATATATAAGTAGAGGACTCATGTCTGGATGTGATGCATATTTTTTTTGTAATTTTTTCCAAGTAAATAATTAATTATGAATTTTTTATTACAACTTTTAGAAAATATAAAAACTCGTCTGTCGACCACCTTAACTTGGTCAAAATTCATGAAATTTAATTTTTCTTTTTCAATCCTATATTATGTAAAAGCATAGAATGTAGATGTTTTGGATTCAAAATATGATACCGTTTGAAAGTTATAGATGTTTTCAATCAGGCCTATCGACGGGACTTTAGTCATAATTCTAATAGAAAATGAATAATAATTATTTATTAAATTCAAATTAAATCATAATTTATATTTTTGGAAAGCTGAGAATCTCCTCTAAAACCCTTTGGTTTCATTAATTTTGGGTGAAAAAAAATTGACCACATGCCCTACAAATATTGCCACTTTTGGCATACCATGATCTGCACATACCCCCACTAGGTGTGTAGTCGCACATAGAGATCTAACCCACTCCATACACATTTAGAGAGTGTTAATTAGCTTAGTTAATGGGAAAGGTTGTTGGGTTTTCTTGCAAAAAACTTTTGGGGATGATAAATGAATTGCATAGACAATTGTTTATATTTAATTTAGAAGCGACTACATGTATGTGTGCAACTCATGCTCATGTTAGTGTTGCATATTAGGCCCTTAGAGTGTTAACTAGCCTAATTATTGTGATCTAAAAAAAAAATTGTTGGATTTTTCTTGTCAAAATTTTAGGCATGACACTTTGTATCAGAGCCCTAGGTTGCAACTCTAGGGAGCTCTGGGAATAAATTAGGTAGTAATTATTGTGAGTACTTGGATAATGTGCAAACCAACTCAAGTGTTGTCAATAAAATATTGATAAGGATAATTCTAAGGGACTCACATAGTGTAGTAGATGAGTACTTAGTTGTAATTATCTAAACCAAATAAGGTTGTAAAGTACTAAATTGTCAATCATATACTGTTATAGATAGGTCAAACAATTATTTAACTAATGGCATTCAACTTTTTAAAGAAACTCAATCTAAACATGGTCCCTTGATTTAAGCAAATAAGGTGTTCACGACTTGATCCACATATTAGTCTAATTAACAAGGGCTATGGTAGGAATCTAGCCTTCTGAAATTAAATTTTCTTAAGCCTTAGAAAAGGTATAATTGAGTTCTTCAAGTATGGGATTTACTTAAAATACACGAATAGTTTAATAGGATATTCTGATTTGTAGTATTAAAGAAACATTATTTTGTTGACTTTCTAAGACCATAATTCTTAAATACAATGATAATGTAATTTCTTAAAAGTCGTGGGTGTTTAGGAAGCAACATACTTTCTTATAGAAACCATAGTATGAATAAAGGATGGAACATCATGACTATATTTGGAAACATTTAACTAGCGGAAAAAAAGAAATAGTTATATGGACCACAAAAGAGATTAATGTGTTAAAATGTCGTAATTAAATGAGTTTAAATCTCTTAACGCTTGATTTTATCAAATCAAATTAACAACAAGAGTGAAAGAATAGGAAACCTCTTGACCTTTTTTTATGTGCAATTTGAGCACCCCATACATTTGGGATTTAAAATATTGTTAAAGATTAAAATTAAAACTTTAAGGTGTAGATTATTGTACCTAAGTCTAAGGACTTGTTCATGATTGGGTAATAGGTTCAAGATACTCATGAGCTACTACTTTGTATGCCCTAGATCATGGTACATTCCTAGGTCTTTCCTATTACACAAAGATCTTAATTTACTCATATTGTATAAGGACATAATTCCTATTCTTATGAATCAACAAAGGAATCACTTTATGGATGGTAGGATAAATTTCATGTATGATGATATCAACTTATAATCAAAACCTTGCATTGTATAGTAAATCCAATTTATGAAAAAGGTTAAAACTAGATCCTACCTTGAATTGAACGATTAAAACTTAAAGTATTTAAATTTTTTTGTAAATAAATGGCAACCTAGTAAACCTAATAGAGTTATAACAATGACCAAACTCTTACGTCTCATTGGTTAAAGCTTAAATAACATACAAAATAACTTGATTTCTAAGATTCAAGCCCAAGGTGAATGCATAGAAGGATTCAATTGAGATATGATTGTGAGGATCAATAGATGTGGTGTTTAAATTATTTCCTATAACAATTATATATAAAAAGAACTTTTTGAAGAGACCTTATTAAAATATGAAATTGGTGTAAAACATTGCCTAGGAAGTAGTCATGTGTACAATTAGGTGTTGACCTTGAAGGTTGTGGATGTCACAAAAATTGAATAATCAATTGTGGAATTTATAAATTGAGTAATGAATTATGTGTGTTTCACAAGGTAATAAGTGATTGGAAAGTTAAACTGTATAGATAAGAGGCACTAAGTAGAATTGTAACACTTTCAACTAATGTTGTACATTCTAAACCATTGACTATACCCACTCTTTAAGGGAAAATCATATACACCTGAACGTAAAGGAGAAAACTTAAAGGTAGATAAAACTTCCTGGACTTTTGTTCATTGTATATCTTTATGAGGTTAGACGGAACTATGATTATAAAAAATGGTGATTAAAACATGTGAATAAATGGTACAACCATAGATAGCAAAATGCAAGATTTGTAAAAGGATATTAATAAGTTGTGAGAATTACTATTTCATGATTTATCATGTGCTTTATGAATTGAGTGTGCTTTCCTTTCTCATATTACAATGTTTCAAACAAAAATAGTTGACTATTTTCCTTACTAAGTAAGAAACCTTCTCTACTATGTCGTGAAGATTATAATGGAATTACCTATATTGATATGTTAGTGAATATAATAAACATGGTTGAATGAAAGGGGGAGAATGGTATGGATAAGTATACAAAAACCAATCTTGAGCATATATGTAAAATAGTTAGTAAGATGGGAAGTGTGGTGTACCATGTATTGTTAAATTATAGGAAAATGGAGTAATATACATAAGTTACATTTTTGCATCATCTAGTGATTTCTTTTACGTAGGCAAAGTGATTAGATATTTACAAAATTAAGAAGAAAAGTGAATATTGTTTAAAGAAAATGAAGTGTATTTAAGTAAAATGATTTTGTTCTACAATATGGTGAATTTCATAAAGTGAATTATGTTATGACATGTGAAGTGAAAGCCAGTAAATGTGTTGTTCCCCAAGAATGAGATACAGGGTATCCAACTTGGGATAATGGGTGAGTGGATGTCAAGTATGATCCCTTATGTGTACCCTTTGTGTAAGCTAGCTAGTTGTGAGTTCAAATAAATGTGTTAAGTGTGTAAGTGTGTCTTTTAAATGAAATGTGATGTATCGTTTTGTGTTAGTCTTATTTGTATGTTAAATGTGTACCCCTAGTGTATGGCTCCCCCCTTATGGGAGTGCGATGCTAGCTAGTGTAAATAGGGGTTGAGAGGCACATGTTCTCCCATTGGAAAATTATGAGCTCAAGGCATTGTCCCTAATCTTGACAAAGGATCTATGTTGAGTCATTGTAATCCTCCCATGGATGTTGATCGTGGCCTACTCCCCCACATATTAGAGCCACACTCGTTGGTTCACAATGCAAACCTACTCCTTGATGTTTATAACCCATGGGTAAAGGATGGAATTATGTGGACCATATAGATTACAGATTTTGGATATTTCAACAATGCTAGATATTGGTACTATGTGAAAATGTTCACCATGATTTTGTGCCTTATCATATTTATGTGGTCAGGGACCACCAGTTATTCATATTTATGTGGTCAGTGACTACTAGCTATTCATATTTATGTGGTCAGGGACCACCAGCAATTGCATGCTATTATACCTATGTGGTTAGAGAACCACCATTCCCCTCCTCCCCCTTAGGTGGCTTATCAAGTCACATGGTGCTTGTAATGTGCAAATTTTATTGCTGAAAAATAAATTATTGTAAATTTCTTAATTGATCTTTTATTGTATTTTACACCAGTAGTGTGGAATTTTACGTTTATTTTATTAGGCTATTCAGCTATTTGAAGATTGTTATAGTCTGAGTTGCCTCAAGGACTTATTTAATTTCATTTTTGAATTAAGATTGGAATGTTGAAATGTAGCTACAATTGATCTTTATTTGGTTTTTCTCTTGATTTTATGATTTTCTATTTTATTGAAATGTTGGTTTATGATCATATGATTTCTTGGTTTGAGGCTTTCTTAATGTTTTCTAACTACTGGTAAGCATTGTGTAATGTGACATATGTAAACTACTATATCCCAGGGGGTTCCCTGGCAGGTTGTATAGGGGAGTAGATGCGCTGGGGAATTATGAATTATTTTAAAGGGGTTGCAAATGGGACTGGTATGGGACAGTCATTAATCCATTATTCCCCTAGATCTATGATTGATCTTGTTGTACCTTCCTTTTGGAGGATAACCCCCTTAAACAAAGAAAGGGAAGGTACTAGGAAATGTATGGAGGGGTCCTTAGAGAAGGGCCTCGAGAACATATTTCCTAATGGCTATGGTATCCAAGAATATCCATCCTTGTAAACCTCATTGAACCTTGTAATGTGAATTATGTAATTATAGTGATGTATGGATAAATTTGTAATTAAATAACATGTGAAAAGACTTGACTGCTATGTGAGAAAGAAAGTGACAAACAAAATTGGGAATATCATTATTCTAGAGACATGATTGATACTAGAAAGAAAATATGTTTGAAAACAACATGAGTGATGTTTATGATGCAAAAAGGGAACCTTGAAGGGTGGATAAGGATGTTATTGTGTTTTGGATACATGTTGGTGTAATTGTTAATAAAAAATGTTAATTACATAGATAATTACTAGTATTTATTACATTATGAGTATATTGGTGAAATGTTCTATGGTGAGAAATTTTGTTTAAATTATTTAAAGGTTTAATGCATGGAAGGGATGTCTCTAATATGTGCTTATAGTTAAATATTTTGAATCACTTAATCATGGAAGTAAAGTAATTGGTATGTTTAATAGATTATGTGCATTACTATATGAAGGTTATGTTTCCAAACCTTAACGACTTCCAGGAGGAAGTCTAAATTAAGGGGAGGGGGATGTAAGGTCCCACACTGCATGTGATTAGTAAAGCCCTAATATGTTTTATGTGATCCTAAATAGATGGTAAGATGTATTATGGATGAAAAATAGTGCGATTATTTGATAATATTCTAGCTTATGCTACCGTGAATGTAAGACTCCATTTCGTATCCCCCATTTTATTTCAATCGAACAAGTAGTTAGATGATAATTATGATGAAATCAATGATAAAAATCTTTTTAGGATTCATGGGCATTAATCCTGATTTAATTATGATAGATGTACATGTGAATTGTTGGATATAACTTGAAAGTACTAGGTTATTTGGCATATTAAATTTTGGTAAATGGTTCATCGTTAATCTTATAGGAGTTTAAACTGAATTACTAAGGTGGTAAACAAAATGATGGAGTGACTATTTCCTTGACTATATTCTTGTATTGGAGTAAGTGTGTATTTCCTTTGATTATAATGAAAATTGAATCATCAGGTTCATTTGATGTATTAATGAGTAAATAATTCATGAGTGAAAATTATGTGACTTGGCTTAGCTAATAATATGAAGAGATATATGATCTAATCCTGCTGATCTTGGTAATGTGCATGAATCAAATATGCAAATAGGAGGATAGATAAATGTTGGAATCAAATCAAATACATATTTGGGAAGTTCTAAGTGTAGCCCTATTTTACTTAGAAGGGTTTGAGGTTTTATTATTGCCTGGGTGATTGAGTAGAACCCAATTGTAGGACATGTGATGTGAGTTTTGTTGGGGTTGAAACCCTTGGTTAAGATCAAAATTCGTATGGATTTTTGTGTGGGTTTTAAAAAGGGATTAGTGAATCAATTTCCTTGGTTTTTGAACAAGAATAGACCCCTAGGACCTATACCTCTGGGTTTGGAACCTTTTTGACATATGTGAACTTATCCTTGAAGTGTGAAAAGACCCCTCAAAAGTCCACATTTATGAATGTGACAAATTCCAAAAAAAACAGTGTTGGGGCTTCAGAAGAGTGACTTGTCACTCTCAACCTTCTACTCCCCAAAAGTTCATTGAATTGACACAAGACTCACACATGTGTGAGAACTTGTGCGAAAGAGTGTAGGTTTGGAGGATCCCTATATATCTCAAGAAGATGGAAGATTTGGGCATTGCCCACTTCTCCTCTTGGAGAACTTGAGTGGAGATGGTAGAAAGAATGAGAAAAAGAGAGGAGTCCATATCTTTGGCAAGATATTGATGAAAATGGATTGGTTTGGAGAGGAAAGATGGATACAATCTTTTAGTCCCTCCACCTAAAAGAAAAGATAAGTTCTTTCTTTTCCATTTTCCCTTGTTTCTTTGCAGTAAGGAGTTGACCTATTGTATGGATCATGCTTGAAAACATAAAGTAGAAGGCATAGATGCATGTGAGTTGTGCTATGTTAGTTTTATTCCTTTGTAAAATTGAGAAAAGACTCCATTGATCATTGTGGGACTTAAAGAATTCCTTTCTCGGGGGTATGGCTAGAGCCCGTGAGGCTCCATGACGCCATTACGGTAGGGTGGAGAGCAAACCTAATTCATTTGTGTGTATTCATTGTAATCTAAAATATTGTTGTAACATGGAAAGATAGTATTTTATTTAGGAGTGAAATATGTATTAGAGCAAGCCTTATTCAAATGTATGCCTTCCATTATAATTAAAAGTTATTGTGATATGAAAAGCTAATGATTGTTGTAACATGGAAGAAAATGAAGAAGAGAAAGATTTACTCCTTGCTGTACTATTCATTGTGTTTCTAAAGGGTGCATGCAGTATCAAAAGTTTTATAGTTGGTTGCAATAAAGAAAAAATGTACACCTTGTGAGATGTAGAAAATTACTTTCTTCAAGATCCATTTGGTAATCTCCATAAAATTTCTTATTCCGTTGATTGGTTATATTATTGTAGTGGTATGGATATGCACTCTATTCTTGTTTTTAATGATGGTAGGATGCATAAATGATAAATTAAAGGAAATATACAAGGTTAATGAAATAGTTACTCCATTTGTAGTTATGGTGTAGTATTCTTTGTTGTGATAAAGTGTTATTTCAGTAAAATAATAATAATAATTAAAAAAAAAAAACTTGAACCAAGTGGAAGAACTAGTCCTCTTAAAATCATGAACAAATCTATCTCTTGAAAATATGTTTGTACTCTCCAGGGATATAAAATATAGGTACTTTATGCTGGGAGAGGTATTTTCTCAAGTTCTTGTACCACGCTAGGGAATTTTATCTAGTGAAGGTTGCAACCTAACTCTATCAACATGTATGGGTATGGTGGTCTCTCATTTTCCTTCCTGTGCACAAATCATGTCATTACAGTAAAATATAGATACTTGATAAATAAAATAACCCTACTTTTAGACTTGTCATTGCAAATGTGCCCATAAAAATAGTGAGTAGAGTCACCTCCTCTTAGCCTGAAATTCACGCCCCTCATTGGCCTTTGGCATGCGACCCGATCTACAATTACAATGGAAAATGACAAGGAAATTGCCTCTTCCTTCTTGACCCAAACGTGTGTGGGTTCTTTCTCCCAAGCTCGTAGTTTCTTTTCATTGTGGGAAGATTGAGTTCTTGGAAAACCACAATGGTGATAATTGTCAACCATCATAATGGAAATAAGTTTAACCTTGTGATCAGTCTTATTCCTGAAAATTGTGAATACAATGATTTGTTTCCTCTCACATGGTTGATTTTGTGTATCTTATGTCAGTTTAAACCATCACTCTAACTAAGTTTGTTATAAATTATATATGCATTAGGCAATTGTAACATGTTGTTCATAAGTGTATCATCGCCTATGATGGTGAGGGAGGTAACTTGTCCTTACTGATGCAGTCACCTAAATCATTAGTGTTGCTTCTATAATGATGTGTGTGATCTTTGATATAGCCTATCACATACTTCCTTCAATTACACTCCTCTTGAGTCAATATACTAGTTATCTCAAATATTCATTATCCTATTTCCTTTTTCCATTGGTAAAAGAGCTCAGACTTCCACGCATTCGAGGTACAGGGTCAGTTCATTATTTTGGGACATGTGCCAAGAACTGAATAATTTCGTAGTAAAAGTTGAGTGAGTCCACTCTTGCAAATCTATGAGTGAATACACTAGCATTTACATAGGCAAGAGACTATAATTGGGACGATATTAATATTCTTCTCCCCTTACTCTTTCCTAACGAACACTGATATCAAAGGTCATTAATGTGAGATACTTCCTTACCAGCTATCATTAGAAGGAGGTTGAGAGACAATGTTTTTGAACTGGAAAAAAAAAATCATTTCCTCCAAATGAATCACATCAGCAATAAGAAAACCATGCCCTGGATGATTACTCAGCACCATGCTTATGAGAGTCATACGGCCACTATCCTTCAATAGTAATGATAACATTGAATTAAACCAAGCCCATTTAGGGAGATTGTATCTTTTCCATCTGATGCTTCTTTCAGGTTGTAAGCTAAGAAATAATGTATCAGGGAAGTGAAGTAATTTACTCAGCCTGGAGTGTTTCGATAACTGCCATAAATGTTGCTAGTAAGTCTTTAATAAAAAAATAAGTGAGCATAGTTTGAACTGTCATTAGTAAATCTACTAAGGTGGCTAATATAAATGTTAATGTAGAGACCACTTATGATACCCAAAAAAAATATAAAATATAAAATGAAATTTATAATAATGTTAATAGCATGTTGGACTCCTTGCGTTTGAAGTAGAAATGACCATAATGCTGCAGAAGGAAACTTTAGTCCCAAGAATTTTAAAATTTCCATATAATGTCACACAAGATAAAATCGAATGAAAATATCCTTTAAGATCATATGGTCTTACTTTTAAAAGAAAAGGAAACATTCAAGTAAGAAAAATTCAAGAGCAAAGGAGGACTACGTGGCTCTTAGGTTTATAAAAAAAAAGGAAAGAAAACATTGAGTTTCAAATAGGTTAGGAAATTAAGCACTTTATAGTATTTCTATGTTTTAGGAAAAGTGTACATTTCTTTTTGTTTAAATTTTCATTTTATATATGTTATAATTATCTAAGTAATTATTCTTTAAAATAAATAAATAAGGAACGCTACTTTATTCATATTTATAAATAGTTAGGTAAATGATAATTAAAATTGGTTTTAAATGTAAACATTTAAGATGGTATATATTATGGGATATGTTGATATAGATAAATAATTGATGAACTTAGAAAAAAGTAAAGAAATTGACTTGAGCAATTACTTTTGATTTAGGGGTATTTAATATTAATAAGAGGGAATCAATTTCCGAGTTGAGAAGTGCCCCAGTATTAGTATTAACATTGATAGTAATATTGTTATTATTCCAAACATTGGCATGTAAGAAAGGTAATAATATTATATAAAAAAAAAAAAACAATTGTGTGAAAGACAAGTAACTTCTTTTGCTCACGTCAACATGGAAACAAGGTCATATATATAAATCTTAATATTTATCCAATGTCGAAGAATGAATCAAGGAATATGCAATGTTAATACTGATATTAAGAAATATCAAATAAACCAAAAGTAGGGAGTTGTTAATTTAATTAATGGGTAGTATAATAAGATTAAGGATAACATTATTGCTATTATGATTAAGTAGTAGTAACATTATTATTGTAAATTGGAGATTAAATATTATGGTTAATATTTTGGTTAAGTAGAGACAATGATGTCAATGTTAAAATTGAGGTTTAAATATAACACCTAATTGAATAAATAAATAAATAAATCATAAAATAAGTTTTAAACCTATCATTCTCCAACTTGAATGTGCTTGTCTCAATGCTTGGGCAAGCTAAATTAACTCTAGTAAACCATCTTTAAAAGAAGATCTGGAATATATTTATTCATAAAGATATGTTAAGAAGTGACCCCACTAGGTGTGCAGTGTGTACCATAGAGATTTGACCTGCTCCATACACATTTAGAGAGTGTTAATTAGCTTAGTTATTGGGAAAGGTTGTTGGATTTTCTTGCAAAAATGTTTTGGGGATGATAAATGAATTGCATAGACAATTGTTTATATTTAATTTAGAAGTGACTACATGTAGGTGTGCAACTCATGCTCATGTTAGTGTTGCATATTAGGCCCTTAGAGTGTTAACTAGCCTAATTATTGTGATCTAAAAGAAAAATTGTTGGATTTTTCTTGCAAAAATTTTAGGCATGACAACTTCAATTGTAGGCTTTTTGAATGCTCCATGACTATCACAATTGTATGAATCGACACTCCTCTCTTTTACAAAGGAATCCTCCTGTAATGCACATGCGTAACCCCAAAGGACAATTACACAATAATTACAGCAATTTTTTTTTTAAGTAAACATAACATACATATTAAGTCATAACATGAATTTCATTTAAATAGATTCCTTAACACACATCCCTTGGGGTACACGAGGAGTCATTACGCGACTTAGATCCATACAACAACCATAAAGAATAAAATCTAAAGATATAAAGTAAGCATTAACAAATATAACACATACATGATGATCAAGGATAAGAAACCATCTGAATACGCAAATACATCATATGCATGATCATCCTAACACATTGAATAACAACTGTCATAGCCAATATCCACACCAAGTTTAACATTTCATTACAGTACAATGTTCAAGAAGTACAATGATGTAAAAGTGTTTCCAAACATAAATGGAAACCATACACAATATAACATGATACAAATAAACAGATGAATACAAAGTATCATAACTGGCTCCAAGACAAATACAACTCTGGAGTCACTGCAACAGCACCAATCCGCACCTCTCGATCCTCGACTGGGGACCCAATGGGGTGCTTAGCACGTTCCACCCGACCATGTGAGTCCGAAGACCCACCCCCCGTGCTAGGAGCTAACAAGAAAGAGACCTCAACCAAGAACATCCAACAAAGAACCACAAGACTCAACATCATACAAAAGTATCATAACACTCAGGAATTACAATGACATAATCAACCACATCCAAGAGTCATAAATCTCATCACATAAATCAAAGCAATAACCAGTAAACAAATAACCAAAGGATGATCATGAAACACTTCCTAAAAACATACATACAACAATTCCAATAACATCATATCACAGTACCATAAGAGTACAAGGTCAAACCCAAACATCAACAAGATTTATACAAGACCAAAGAATACACCAAAGATCAAATAGGGTAAAACCATAAATCAATTCAAACAACTATGTTCCATCAATTCAAGACAAAGAACCACTTCCAGAGGATTTCCAAAGAAGCAACACAATAAGGAGTGTTAGAGGAGAGTGTCATCGCATGGCTTAACATGGATTCTCTAGGCTACCACACTATGAGTGCCCTCCGTCTCTTGATGAATTATCCATGCATCCCGAGTGCTAGGAGCGCCTCCATCTATGGTTATCCAGGCTACCTATCTCAAGGCACCGCTCCATAGGGTTGCTCATGCGGAACCGTTAATCTTTCATGAAGACAAGGCAACGATCTTGCCAACCATGGCCTTCTCAATCCCCTTTAGTTTGTGGTAGCACTCAAAGGCGGATGAGGCATCAATTATCTTTTTAATGTGATTCTACCCACCCCCTAGTTAATTATTTAAATTATCACTTATTAAATTCACTCTAACGAGGGCTATCCTGGCGCCCCTTTGTGCGCCGACCACCCACTTAGAGCCACTCTCTCTCTCTAGACACTCAAAACATAAAACCAAAATCCAAGGGTTGTACAACATAACAAGAACATTATATCACAACAGAGCAGCATGCAAGGCATTACCCATCTTGCCATAAATACATAATCAAAAATCTCCATGATTCCGTACAACCCTTTCAAAAACATGAAACCAAAACATTTGCCACAACAAGGGCACATAAAAGGAGGAACATTAACCAATAGTAAAATAAACCTCTGGAAGATTCTCAAAAAGTTACACTAGGGTTTCCCCATCAAAGAACTGACAGCAATAATTGCAAGACCTCAAAGAACTATTTCCAATATAAATATAATGAGCAAATACACCAAAATAAGATCAACAACTCCACTCAACAACACCAACAACTTCGATACGAACTAAATCGAGAATCCAAGGGAAACCTCTATTTTCTCCTCTCGGAATACCCATAATTCAAAGAACTTTTCAATTTGACTCATCAAGTAGAACCATCAATCATGACAAAGTTAACATTAACCAATTTGCCACTTAGGTAAAGAACAAAAGAACACATACTGGTTCCCAACGAATAGCAACATAAATAAAATGAGAGAAAAACTCCAACTCAAAAATCAACTTAGGAAAAGTCACATTGAAAGAATCCATAAAACCACACAATCCATTCAATAAGAAGTACCTTGAAACATTTTAAAAAGAACATTAGTTTAAAGATCAATCATTTCCAACATTTAAGGATAGCACAATATTACGAAGTGAAAATAAAATCTAATGGTTTAAGCCATAAGACACTATTCACAAGTATACTCTTTCAAACACAAATATATTCCAATTTACACATTATAACAACAATCTCCCTTCGAAGATCAACCCACTCAAACCAACAATTTGATCCTGATATCAATCACAAGTATTTTCTAGAACTGTTCTTATAGAAATCCCACAAATCAACTATTAAAAGAATATGAGGGAAATTGACTTAGAAAAGATCATCTAATTTTATTCATTTACATAAACCCTTTGTTTAACTAAATATAATTAATCAAAACATTTATCGAATCAACAATCATTCACTAGCCTTTATCGTAATACCCAACTATTTAAAGTTTTCAAATTTATTTACTTCCATTTATCTTATAAATCAATTCTCCCACCTAAACAGAAATAATCCTTATCGCCAATATTATCTACATACATCAACAACATACAAAACTCTACTTTTCATTATTTCTAAGTTAACTATCCCACTTGAAACTAATCAAATTGAGAATAAACTAATCTATCAATGTTACCCAAATTATTAACATAAGGAAACTCTCTCTCTAATCACTTTACTAACCTACTCAATAACATAATACCTAACTTAACTACCTAATAATTCTAATTTTCTAACTCCTATAAATAAATCATTTTCTGAATATAAACACATTAATTACAAAGTCTTAAGGAATAATTCCATACAAGGAAACCATCAAACACATCAACCTTGAAGAACACTATCTTAAAACACTTACAATGAACAAGCCATTGAGACATCTCCATAAATATCCCACAAATAACACCCATCTTAAAACACTTAAACCAATAATCAAAACACTTTGTTTAAAACACATTTACTCACACATTATAACCATAAAGACCTTCCTTTAATTAAAGCATTATTTCAACGTTTTTACCACTTATTTTAATATATCCACTTAATTTAATTAAGAGAGTATTTACTACAAATAATTATATTTAAAATAACTATATCATTTATAAGATAACCAACTCCATCAACTGTTTAATACGAATCCTAATTATAACTTTAAAATGTAATACTAAGATGACAATTCTATAATTTACAACTTTATTATAATACTAAGGTGACGACACTAATGGATTATTTCACACAGTAGTTTGATAAATAATTATCATTCACAGACTCATTAGATAACAAAAAGGTAATTAAAACCATTTAACATTTAATCAGTATCATTTAAATTAATTAACCTATGAACCTGGGATTTATCCTCACTTAAAAATAACTTTATCATTAACCTTCAAGTAAAAGAAACTATGTAAATGTAGAATCACTTATCTCCTTTAGTGAACCCTAAAACTTAATTAACCATATAAATCGATTTACTTTAACTAAATACACAGTTCATTTATCTACAACAAAATTAAATACCTAATTCAATAATGTTTATTCCGTTAAAATCTTTTGTTAAATAATATTTTACTAAGCAATCTATCGAAATAACCATTTTCACTTTAATTATTTACCTAAAATAAAATTACACTTTTACTTAACTCACTATCTTACAGAACATTCTAACACTCGATTCATATTTTACTTTTACACCACCATAAAATCATAAACAAAACAATTAAAGAAATTATTCATATTTTATAAACATAATATATAAATACGAACCATTTTCTTTTGAATAATACTCATCATACAAATCTGCTTATATATTGAAATATCTTCATAAATCCTAAATATATAAAAGACTACCTTCACTTCAAATCTTTTAACCTATAATTATGTATCTATACTTGTTTATATAACCATACGCATATATATATATATATATATATATATATATATATATATAAGAATAGTAATCAAAAATATATAAATTCAAAATAAATAGAAAGTCACTCATATATGTAGTTGGTAATTCAAATGCCCTAACTCAGACAGGTTGACAAAGAAATCAGAGAGGCTATTTAATTCTGTACAATGTTTCAACTCTAATTATATCTCACCTCAAACAATATCCAACCTAATTATTATAAACAAATATATATATATATATATATATATAATCTTCACTTTCTGATTAAAAATAAGAGATCATTTATCTAGCTGGGATAAAATCTAATTCTTCACAGCACAACCTTAACCTAAATAAAATTAATATTTTACTTATGATTGATTTTATATTTTATTTATTCAATTCTTTTAATATAAATAAATCATTTCCCTCCAAGTATTACTTCCCTAATAATCAATTTATTTTAACCACTAAGTTTAATAATTAACAAAATGCAGCTTATTTTATAATAAACCCTTAACATCTTTATTATTTCTCTATTTATCTCAAAACCTATCATACTAGCAGACCAAAATTTAATTTAACTCTTTATAAATTATATTTATTATCAGCAAAACGCAACCATAAGGGAGCAGCTTGACAGCAGCCTCGTATTTTAAGCATAACGCCAAAACTATAATTTGGGTATTTGAGATTTTTGGACAGCAAATAGAAAACTGGAATTTGGAGAAACCCTTTAAATTTACCAGCAAACTAGTTTGTATAAAAAATGTTATGGATGACACAACTAGACTGTTTGAATAGAGTCACAGGAAACAGTTCATTTACAGACAGTTTACAGTCTCAAAATACATATATTGAATACCATATTTATGTAAGTATATATAAAATGAAAGGAAGGAAAATACAAATTTGTACAGCCCAAAAAATAAGACATTTAAAATACTCAGCTAAATTTTGAAGTTGGCATACAAAAGATTTCAAGGAAGAAGGAAATCTTTCACAGGAAAACATCTATTCACTATTTTGTAAGGAAAATATTTAAAAGAAAACCTGGAAGTCGCTTTCCCTTTTGAATTCCTCTTCTTTTTCTCTTTTCTTGTTCCTTCCTTCGTGGAAATTGCTTTCAGTAAAATTCCTCCCTCTCTTCACAGGTTGCCAATTATCTTCCCAAAGTCCCCCTTGGCATTCGGAAAAATCACCCTCTTATTTTCTTTCTTGGTCAGTTACCAACCAAGAACGAATTCCCAACCACCGAATGACTTTTCACCTTCCCCAAACCGAAACTTGAATTTCAAATAATATTTATTTGCATGTTTATTGTTTATTTAATTATAATATTCAAGTTTGATTTATTTAATTCATTTAAACCATTAATAATATTTTATTTGCCAAAACACAGAAGTATCATAACTTTTATTTCAAATCATGCTAATCAATTAAAATCTATTGGCAATAATATTTACCCTTTTAAACATTAATAATATTTTATTAGAATTTATTTTGTCACATTACTTACCATAATAACATTATTAACTTATCAATTATAATTAGGTACCAACTTTTACTGGCTTTTCTCATTTTTACCTTCATTCAAACTTAAGTAAAATTTTAATATTTAATCCTTTCTAATATTTTCTCACTTTAATTAATCATTACTTTATGTATTTATTTTATTTAATTTCAACCAATAACTTATTTTATTTTAAATTACTTCCACTTAACTCTAAATTTTAACTAAAACAAATTTTCATAAATAATTAACTTTTAATTAAAATATAATTCAATAAATATTTTTACCGTAATTTATTTAAACTTAAGTAAAATTTTAATATTTAATCCTCTTAATATTTTATCACTTTTAAATTTATTAATTGAATTTAATCATTAAATGATAATTACCTTTCCTCATTTAATCTGATTATTTTAAATAACTAACTCCCAACGATAATTAAATTGACGTTTATCATTGAATCTAATTCTTTATTTAATTCCAAATGAAACAGGTAACCTTATAATTAAATTAATTTTATTAATCAAATCCAAACATATTATTAGTGTTACCTCATAACCTTAGAATTAAATTAAATAATAAAATCACCACATCATCATGACATTACCAACAACAACTTACTTAACATCAACGACGACCGAAACAGAGGGCACTACACCTACACTTTGTTCATTAAATAGTTCATTTTTCGTGCAAAGTTATTTGGAAGTTTTTGAAAAGAACCCATTTCCTTTAAATTTCAAAGGTCTTAGAATAAGCTTCAAAAGTTATCATAGCTGCTCACACTACTAAACTTCGGAGCATTTTTGAAAGACCAATCGCATATTTTTTCTATTTATGAGTACAACATGAAAGGCCAATCAACATGATAGACATACCTTGTAAAAATAGGAGAATTTTGTCTTGTTTGGTGCACATTTTTTACTGTCCATGTCCTTGTTGTCTTCTTCTTGACCATGCTTTCTACTTTTCAAATAATATCACCTTATTGTACTATATATCTTATTCATGTTGAACCTTTGTTTTAATTTTACATTTTTTGTTTTAGCCAGCACAAAATCCACAAATTGTTGTCTTTGTTCTTTTTCTATAAGACAGGTAAGAAGAAGCTATGTGTTTGTAAAGGAGATTCCAATTTACATATTATTTTTTACTTTATGAACAAAATAGTTAGCTTTCATAATGAAAGTTGTAGATAGCTTATGAATCATTATACAAATAGTATATTGTGTACAATTTGTACAATTTAATTTCATTCAGGCAATGGACAACTTTCATGAGCCCACATATATTATTGAAATCTCAAGTAGTGATAGCTCCCCAATTCTCTTTACCAATTCATCTCCATCGATGAATTGGAATGGCATTCCTATAGGAATGCCGATGAGTACTATTCACAAGATGGTTCTACGTACATTAAAGTAGCATTTCACAACTACTTAAGTGATGTTTAGTATACTTTTTCTCTGTAAATATGTATATAAATGTGATGTACAAAATGTAACTACACCTTCTAACAACTTATGCATAGTTGGTTGTATTTTTCATTCCTACAAGAAATGTAAGATCCTCAATACTACAAACAAAGAAGTTCTCCTTGCATCAAAAGTTCATTTTCAGTACTACTAAAATACCATGTAATACAATTTTGTTTTCAATATATATATATGCCAAATTTTATTTAGATCATAAAAAGTTATGAAATTTGTACAGGATGTTCAAATCCCAATAGAACCAATAGAAACAATATTGTTGCGCGAGTTGATATAATTGCATAACAAAATGTACATAGAATGCAAGGTTTCTTGCTTATAGGGCACATTTTGAGCTATAAGGAGATATAAAGAATTTTATTCCATCCTTCACCGCCCAAGGACTTTGCCTCTGCATCTTTGTTTTGATTAACTAAAGTTTTTCTTCACAAAATGTAGATATCATATTTCCATTCAAACGTTTCTTAAAAAATAAGAACAATTGAGAGCTAAAAATTCTTACGATCTTTTCCAAAAAATTACTGCCTATAATATTTATGTAATTACCGTCAACTCTATATAGCCATAAATACATTTTAAACTATAGGTAACAAAAGGAATGGCCATCTCCTTCGTTATTGAATTAACTGGAAAGAAAAATCACAAAGACAGGCACATAATCTCAAATTATAAGCATTAAATAAAGGAAAAGACAAGAATGAGAAAACCCAAGGTATTAAAACTTACAAGTGGTACCTGGAGGGATGCCCAAAAATTTCTCCATATTGATACACAACAACATAGGGAGGAGTTGTTCCATAAGCTGGCATTAATGGCTAAACCAAGCACACATACCATTCTATAAGATTACTTAAACTGTTAAAGGTTTTGAATCATTTTTGCTTTTATTTGGTGGGCACAAGAAAATAATTTGAGGCTTCAAATTTTTTTTGACTATTTAATTTGTATAAATTTTTTTAACGGAACATAATTTCTAGAAAGGACTTTCAATATAAAAAATATATATATATATTTCAACAACGTGCTTAACCAACAATCAAGGATAAAGGGCCAATGACCAATTTGACAACATATGATAAAGGACTAATGACCAATTTGACAACATATGATAGAGGGCTAATGATCAATTTGACAACATATCTAGTATTGAAACGGAAGCAACAACCTAATAGCCTAGCTAGGGTCAATTATTATTGGGTAATTATTTCTTTAGACAAAGATGTGGCACTTATTTTCAGTAGGGAAGAGTCGATGATATGGTAATTGATTGTTTCATAGCTTGTGAAAAGACAAATGCAAGGAAAAAACATAAAATACTCTCAAGATACAATAGCTTTGAATGAATTAAGTTAGAAATCATAGTAAGCCAAATATCATCTGCCAGATTTAAGATTTTGTTCAATATTATAGTAGGTTTATAAATTCCTCTAGATGGATACATAGCAGCATAGGGAGGAGTTGTTCCATATGCTGGCATTAATGGCTAAACCAATCACATATACCATTCTATAAGATTAGTTAAAGTGTTAAAGGTTTTGAAGCTTCTCTATCAAAAGCACTAGTAGAACACAAAAATATCAAGCACATTGCAACACAAGGGCCTTCTTCCATTTGTCCATCAACTTCCCATGGTTGGCAATGCCATGTGGAGTGGTAGAGTACACCAAGAAATCAAATAAAAAAATGCATTTGCATGTGTTACCATACTCATATTTCTCACTAATTGGAATCTCATAGTACTCTAGCATATGAAAAATTAGAAGTGGAACATAATAGAACTTTGTGCCTTTATCCCATGCCTTCAACACATTCAGAATAATCCATCCAAATATTCAATATAGTGTCAACTTCAATGGTGGCGGTAAAAGACTATATAAAACACTTAGAATCTACAGAAAAAAGGCATGGTTTCATTAGATGCTTAGCCATTAGGAGAGAATAGAAAGAAGGATAGCATTCCATAAACCTTCAAGATAACAAAGATGCCATGAAACCTTCATGGATTTTTAAGGATAAATTTACACTTTACAAATTGTTCCAATAGAAGAATTGTATTACAACAAAAAAATTTAGTTCTCGAGACTAAAAACCCACATGATTTCATATTTTAAGTAATTTTTGAAGAATTTTACAGTCTTGTATTACTAAACTTAAAAACATCTCATATCAATAAAATTAGATTTTTACCTTCACAAAATGTTGGATTTTTGGTGTCATATGACAATTGATAAATATTTTTGTGATTTTCATGTAACTCCTCATATTTTTTTCTCATCCTATTACATACCTGCATACCAAGTTCTAGTTAACTGCGCACATGATGTGAGATGGGTTGGAGGAATATACTATGCTAACACTTTTCTAATACAAAAACTGCAATTCATTTCAAAAGGAAATAGAATAAATCAATAATATGATAGCTATATGATCACTTGATGTGCTCATTCATATTATATGATGCTTTATCTTTGATTACTTAGTAAAGATTTATTTTCTGGATTTGCTTCACTACATCACCACAATGCTATTGAATCTTGTTTATATCCTTTGGTGATTTATTCAAGTATATGTAGGTTGTCTATGGGCAAGGGCCCATTGGTGCTAGCTTGCACAGAACAATCACATGGAATCTACTGGTCTAAGTGAACACCCGGATATAGTTGTATGGTTTCATCTCTACTGATTACATCATGCCTGAAATGTGGTAGGATGATGTTGAAAATGATATCAATTATGCTTGACCAAGTCACAGTTTTAACATGATAACTTCTAATGATAGTAACATGTTTAGTATGACAGAAATAAGAAACACTTTGTTTTTGTGGAGTTTGCTAAATCATTGGCATTTGGTACCAAGTAGTACCAATCTTAAACATATGATTTAATTACAACTAGGTGGTATTATGTCATTCATATGACCTACAATTGTTGTGGGAAGCCAGGTGGTAGATATAGTAAGGTGCAATGTATGGTTGCAGGATTCTACTTGTTGGTCTGCTACAACAACCTCTTGAAACATTTCTCTTGAAGAAGTATTTTTATAAGACTATATTTTGAACAATAGTTACAAATGGACAATGATACATATGCATATTGATCTTTCAGGAGAGGATGGAGTCCATCACCATTTTCATATGCATATTAATCTTTCAGGAGAGGATGGAGTCCATCACAATCATACCAAACAATATCAAAAGAGGGAGATTGGGTTGCTATCTAAATGTAAGATATTTGGGACTGTTAAAGACATGAAAGAGTTGCTTGTCTTAAACTACAAGTGTTCATGCTAATTGAGATGACAAGCTACCCTATAACATAATCTATGATGCACCTAAACTTTTTAAGTCATCACATCATATTTTTTAGGCACCATTATATTCCACAATCAGATATTGGGTGAGGATAAAATCTATTATTTTTGGGGTTTTCCTCTAATTAAATTTCATCATACATAGGGAAAAGACAACTCAGACTAAGCTACTGAACTTATTTATTTCAGATCCTTGGTGTGTTGTTTCTATCATTTGGTTCTTTCTTCTACATTGATCATGTCAAAGATGGGATAATTTGGATTGTCTAGGACTTATGTCGATTGTGCACACCTGAATCCATGAATTTGATTGGAATATATGTTCCTGTAGTCAGGATGTAGGTCAAGCATGCAACACACTTCTCTTCAGATCTAACAAGTTGTACACTTAAAATGATAAGTCTATCATTAATGCCAAAAACTTGAATATGAGTGTTATAAATTTATCCTCATAAAAAAATAATTCTGAATTGTTGGCGGTGTCTTACCTTTAGGCATTTGTACACATTTGATTTATTAATATATGTTTTTCCATGTGCCTCAAAGTCTTGTTTTTAGCTTTGTTAGATTGGAAGATAATGCCTTCTCTATAATTAATAGCAAATGTTATTGTTGTTCTTGCAAGTTCTAGTTAATTCTGATAATTTTGGGGTGTGTGCAAGAAGTTGAGTCCACTTTTTGGCCAAAAAGTGGAAGTGATTTTCCTGATTTTCAGAATTTGACACATTTGACCTTAAAATTTGAAGCACTTAGAGATGAAATCTATAAAAAGTCCCTAATCATAAAATGTAGTGCTCAGAGTCTAGTTTCCAAATATGTAATTTATTTCAATACCTAGATTGTACAAATTGAGTTTCAATAGGAATTTCTAAAAACTACTATTTAAAAGTCACCTTTTTTTACCATACCATGCATGTGTACAACATCCATATTTTGACTTAAATTATCATATTTTTCTAAATCCTTTTGGGAAAATATTTGTGACTCATTGAAGCTTGTTCTTGATATTTTTGTGTAATTTTCTATTGAATATTTCTTTTTTGTTAAATTTTTATCAGGTAGATTTATCATTTTGAAAAATCATCGTCTACAACATGCATAAGATGACCTGAACTTATCATTTTTTTATTGTTATTTTTAAATTGAAAAGAATTGTCTAAAGTTTGTTCTCGTGCAATCCATTTTTCAAAATGTTATGTTGATCAAAATTTATTAAAATAGTAAAAAACCCTGATATTTTAAGTTTATGGACCAATTTTATTAGAAATTAATTGAAAAATAGAAAAAATAGTCTAAATTTTTTAAAAATTACATATTTAGAATCTACATTGTCTCATCTAAAATAGGTTTTAATTTCGTCAAAAAATTCTGCAAAAACAGTCGTAAGCCATACGTCCAAAGTCCGTATTTTTCTCTGACATTGTTAGGATCTTCAACTTGTAGGTCAAACTAGGTTGAAGGCCTAGGTTCGGATTCCCAATGCTTTTATTGAACCAAAATCCTAGGAAAAAACCTGACCACAAAGCTAATAGAAATTCAAATTTTAAAAAATGGGATCGCGCTTTATAAAACAAGATCCTATTTATTAAAAGCGATATCCCATTTTATAATCAGGATCTCGTTCCCTAATTTATAATATTCAGACCATTGGAAGGGAAACATGATCCCATTTTCCTTCCAACGGTCCCCACATTAAATATCGGGGAACAGGATACCGATTATAGAATAGGATCCTAGTTTTTATAAATGGGATCTTGTTTCTTTTATTTAAATTTAGTTCCAAAAAATACTGTGAAGTCTACAACTTCACATTTATGGCCGAGAGTAGTAAAATTGAACTATTTTTCATGAGCTATTGTATTTATAGGTGGTGAACTTGATTTTTGATTGATTTTTTCAAAGGAGGCATCATCTACACCGTTTTTGAAGTGGAATTGTGTTATTTTTGTGCTTGTTTGGAGGAAAAAAAGGTCTTCAACTTGCAATATGCATTGAATTTTTCAAAGGAGGCATGAAGAAAATAATTTTTAAAGTGGAATTGTGCTAGTTTTCAACTTGTTTTGAGGAACACAAGAGGAATAATTTTGTCCTAATAGGTATTCAACTTCCAATTTGGATTGAATATTTTGAAGAATTTCACTATTAACATTCATTTGTGCTTGAGAACTTTATAATCATGGGAGATAAAGCTTGTAATAAGAGAAGGAAGACATTGAATCCTCAAGAAGTTGAAGAAAATATAGAGAAGGAGAGACAAAGACAAAGACAAAGAAGAATTAGAATGAAATCAATGAATGATGGTGGAGGATCCAATTCCACAACTATTGAAGATGAAAACATTGAGGATACCATGGTTGTAGATGAAGCTAATTTGCAAGGAGTCAATTTGGAGAAGAATATGATCATACAAAAAAGTCCTACTATGTCTTGAAATCTCTCTTTGAATGCTATGGAGAATGTTTCAATATGCACAAATCTAGGTACATCTTCAAATCCACATGTTAGTGAAATGGTAAATTTGTATGTAGAAATTTTACAAGATGCTGGACTTAATGATGTTGAAAATGATGATATTCAGAGAGATGAAAATTCTATAGAATTTGTTGAAAATGAAAAAGAAAAATCTTTTGTTGCAAATGGAAATTAGAATGATCGCTTTCTTGAAAATGAAAACAAAACCTGTATTTTTGATGAAATTAAAAATGAAAACCATTTTGTTGATGAAAATGAAGATGAAAATGTAAATGAAAATGAAGATGAAGATGAAAATGAAGATGAAAATCTAGAATGTGATGTTGAATTTAATGAAAATACTTTTTTTTAAAATTGAAAGTGGTTTTTGATAATCTTCTTGGTCAAATTTCTTGGAGGAAAATAAGAACACATGTGAATAGAATATAAACCAAATTCTTTTATTGTAAAAACTTGCATTTCAATGTCAACTAATGATGCAATTGATAAGAATGCAAAAAATGAGGAAAGTAATGAAAAGGTTAGGCTTTTATGTTAAACCAAAAAGAAAAGATCAATCATTAAAACATGTTATGTCTATTGTTGCTAGTGCCATTCAATCTATTGGGAAAAATAGTCGATCTAAAGATAAAAACGAGCAAGAAGAGCTATAAAAACTACTATAGTTAATAAAGCAACTTTGAATAAAAGAATGGTAAGAAATATTAGTGAAGTTTTAAAAATACATCCTAAAACATTGCTAAGAGTGGCAAAAAGAAGAGAAAGTATAGAAAATGATCCTATCAATCACTGTTGGAGTTTTAGGGATGACTACCGAGGTATGATATGAAAATGAATGTTGAAATTAAATCTTTGATCAAAAAATATTGGCATGATATTACTAGGGTTTCATCTAATGCTAGAGATGTTTTAAAATTAAGGGCGGGGTCCAAAGTTTGTGATCCTCACCCAAAACACCTATTAGATACAACACAAAATAAATTTTATAGAAAATTTTGTTTCGATTCAGTGTTGGTAATATTAAAATAAGTCAAAGGTCTTTTGAAAAATGTAAACCCTGGTATGTAAAAATTAATAAGCAACAAATATCTTTTTTTTGTAAAATACATGTTCAATTTCATTATTTTTATGATGTTTTTTGATATATATGTTGTACCTTGCATACTAACATGATTATACAAGAGTATGGTATTGATATGCCACCTGAAGCAATAAGAGAGTTTATTTCAGGTTTGTTTTGTGAAAAATCTAATGATAAATTATTTTATTTAAGTTCTTGTATTTCTGGACAATGCATTAACTATGGAAATCTTTCATTTTTTAGAATTTGTTTGTATGAAAGTGTTGATCATGATTTTGGACAACAATTAGTAGATGTTAAAATATTTAAGAATGTTCACTATTTTTTAAAAGATGGACAAATAGGAAAGCATTGTGATTTAGTTATAGAAAAAGTTAGTGTGCATGCATTCATGAGTGAATTTAAGAATAAAATTGTACCAAAATATGTCATGCACTCTGAACATGCTCAATGGCTTGATGGCCAATTTCGCACATGTAGAAACACATTTCCAATTCGTAATATACTTTCAGTGGTTGATTTTGCAAAGAATTATACTGTTGCTCCATAAGAATAAATTCAATCTCAATATTATAATTCAGTGCAAGTAGCTATGTTTGTCCATATTGTTTATAGACATGCAGATGATAGCATTGAGGATGATAGAAAAGTTTTGAGGGAGTATCATTTTTATTTGAGTGATAATCGGTTACACTCATCAGAGTTTGTTCAATACTATTTCAGTATATTTTATAGAAATTTAAGATAAAGAGGAATCCAGATGAAAGAACACCTCATATGGTCAGATAATTGTACGAGGCAGTTCAAGAATGCTCGAATGTTCTATTGGTTAAGTGGGGTTACAAGGAACTTAATGTCCAATAGATATGGAGTTTTTTTGAAGTTGGGCATGGTAAAGGAGAACATGATGGAGTTGGTGCATGTATCAAAAGAATTATTTCTAGAGAACAATTAAAATTTGAGGATTCAATAAAATTTAAAGATGCACATGAGATTGTGGATTGGTGTAATAGAATATTATTTGCACCTAGTTCGAGTGATTACTCTACAGTTCATCGATTCTTTTGGTTGGTGGAAGAAGAGAACATTGTACCTAGAGTTGATTGTGAGGCAATAAGTGGATCTACTAAATGGCATTCATTTAGGAGTTCGACAGCAAGCACATGGACTATTTGGACAAGGGAGCTTGCATGTTTTTTCCAGTTTTGTATCTCAAGAGATTGGGAAGCATGTGAAAATACATAATGGGTTGAACAGTGGGAGCAAAGATCATTGACACCTACAAAAGCACATGATCAATATGAAAGAACTATTGAAGAAAATGATCAAGTGTTTGCATGTAAAGATTATGACCATGTTTTAGACCTTGTAAAATAAGGCAATTTTAATTCATTTTATTTCACTTTATTAAGTTATTTTGTAATACTAAATTATTTATATGGATATGCGCAAGTTATTAAATCAATTTTTTTTGGAAGGAAATGTGTATGATGTTATTGCACCTGAGGGGAATGAAGAGCAAATAGAATATTGGTTGGCTCATTGTGTTGAAACTAAACATAAGTTAATAGCACCTTGAGAAGATGATGATGGCTTTCATTATCTAATAGGTACGGTGATCCCCTTAAGACACCCCCTTAAGAAAATTTTGATAACAAGTTTTTGATCCTCTTAAGCAACTTTTTAGAGCAAGTCTTTGATCCCCTTAAGAAAATTTTGAGAACTTATTTGATGATGGTTTTTTAACATGTTTTCCAATAGGATCGATGGTGGTTGTTGGCACTTAGCTATGAAAATACCTGAGAAGAAAGAATGGTCTACCTGCATTCGAAGACTATGAAACACATAAAAAGATTATACATTATTTACATTTGGTGGTGGCAACAAATATAAAACTAGAGCAATATCGTGGAAGACCTTCAAAAAAAGTGCTATGGTCAATTTCAATGGAAGAGCATGAGGAAATCATAGATGCATTGCAAAAAAGAGAGGATGCAAATGGTACAATGGAATAATTAAATACAAGTAAATATAGTTTTAGTTTTATTTTTTCCTTTTAAATACATTAAATACATGTTTCAACATTGGTCATGTGTGTTATTAGTTGAAATTGATTTAAATTGTCCTTTTATACATCCTTAAGGAATAATCACAAAAAGGATCTAGTCCATGTAGATTCAACCCAGACAAAATGGAATACTTGGTAAAAATAGGTAATTATTAGTTAAATTATATTTAAATACATGTTTTGATTGCATATTGATATTGCTTGTACATTAATAGTTAAAATTGATTTATTGTCATTTTTTGTATCCTTAAGCCATCATTGCATTAATCTCATATCCTTAAGCCATCATTGCATTAATCTCATACTTTGAAACAAAAATGAGAGGATACCTCGATTCAACCTACAAACATGTGTGGAATACTATTAAATGCAGGTACTTGAGTTGTGTACATGTAGATAGTTTTATATAAATTAAAATATGTATGTTTTGATGATTTCATTGATATTGCTTGTACCTTTTTGATATCAAGTGTTGTGAAGACCTACTACATTCTAGGTACGAGTTTGAGATGTTCTTGAGATGGCATATCCAAATTTTGTAAACATTATTTTGAGATGACACATATGTACATACATACTCACAAAATTAAACATACTCTATGTATCAAATAAATATTCTATATTTTTTTTTGTTAAATGTGCATGTTTTTCTACTTTGAAACTTTATGTCTAATTGTAAAATCACTAAATACCATGCATACATTATTGTTAAATAAAATATATCCTTAAGATGTTGTATTATGACCACTTAATACATCCCCTTAAGAAATTATATTATGACCCCTTAAGACATCCCCTTAAGACCCCTTAAGACATCCCCTTTAGACGTTGTATTATGACCCCTTTAGACATCTCCTTAAGATGTATTATGACCCCTTAATACATCCCCTTAAGAAATTATATTATGACCCCTTAAGACATCCCCTTAAGAACCCTTAAGACATCCCCTTTAGACGTTGTATTATGACCCCTTAAGACATCCCCTTTAGACATTGTATTATGACCTCTTAAGACATCTCCTTAAGATGTTCTATTATGACCCGTTTAGACATCCCCTTAAGACCCCTTAAGACATCCCCTTAAGACATATTATGACCCCTTCAGACATCCCCTTAAGATGTTGTATTATGATGACTCACCCTAAAACTTATAATACTTGTTAATATCACTTAATATTTATACTCAATTATACTCTTCTTTGATCTCCTTAAGACATCGTATTACAACTCCTTAAGACAACCTATAACTAGTGTTGCATGCTATTATTTGTTTTGATAGATTATAGATTAGGATTGAATGCCATTATTTGTTTTGACAACTTATAGATTAGTATTCGATGCCATTATTTGTTTTGACAGCTTATAAATTAGTATTTGATGCCATTATTTGTTTTGATAGCTTATAAATTAGTATGGGATGTCATTATTTGTTTTGACAACTTATAAATTAGTGTTAGTTGTTATTATTTATAGAATTTATTAATGTGTTTATTCTCTAATCTTCAATGGTATTGTTTATTTCTTAAAAAATTATCCTTTCTGGTATATAAACAGATTGCTTTCATTTGTAAATTATGATTTATTGAATAATTATTGATTGACGTGAATTGCATAAGTTTATTGAGTAATTATCGCTAATTATTGAATGTACATATCATTTATATCATGTATGAGATCACTAAATTTCACATTAATGTCCTATATTAATTTCTTGACTATGAACATAAAAGCATAAATGTACATGTGTAAATTAAAATTTCAAACAATAATAAATTCCATAATTTATGTAACATATTAAGTGCATGAAACCAATATACTAAGCGCATAAAATAAAGTCCAGAGTACAACATGTGAACTAAAGTCCAACTAAGTACTTGAGCCTTGAAATATAAAGTCCAACAAAGTACATGAGAAACTAGAAATATAGTCCATGAAATAAACAAATATAACACATAAAATCACATGTTTCTAGGTCATGTACTGTCTCTATAATCAAGAGACCTCTTCACACCATGCGGACTATGCAGATGACTTGAAACACTTTGTACAAGAGAAAGATGAAATTAGATGTAAGACAATGAGAAATGATTTAATGAAAATTTAATTTATAATCCATCATAAAATTAAATTACCATCATATCTACATCTCGATGCTCTGGTGCACTTGAAGAAACCTCTAAATTCTCTAAATCAATCTACATAAACAATACAAAGAAATTTGAAATTAGATGTACAACTCTACAATTAATTTTTTTTTAATTCAATTTAATTTATAATTTATCATATTTTAATTGTACCATATTCTAAGGTTGTGCACCAGGCTCTTCTCTAGGACCTATCTATACATGCTCAACTACAAGATGTGTCTCATGCTATAAAAGAAAAAGAAAATATATCAAATCCCATATTATGTATATATTCAATTTAAAATTTAAAATTTAAGTTATATTCAGAATATGCAATTTATAATTGAATTTAAATATAATAAAAAATTTAAATTACCATTTGATCTAGAGCCTACTCTGCATGTCCTCTTGGTGGTGTAACTATGTCTGGGTCAGGGCTAAAATTTGCACTAACAAAGTCCTACAAGATCAAAATTAAAGCATGTACAATTGAATTAGGTTTATATATATATATTCAAGTTTGCGCATTTTGTGTAGAAAGTTTTGTAAACAACATGGAAATCAGTGGCCTCACAAGTAGCTGCAACATCAAATGTTTTCCCAATGCCCATTCTCATTGTGGTATCAACCTAGACATACATGTACATAGACATTTAACGCTTATAATATTTACAAGTGTACATGCATGTATTTCATATATCTAGTGAATTCAAAATTCATAAAATTGTAACTAATGTAAACTTTAAACAAATTTACAATATGAATTTACCTACCCCTAATCTATAATTCCCAATAGTGGAGGAGTGGTTGACAATCCCTAAGGAGGAATCGACGTGGATGTCGAGTGACTTGCCTAAACCAACATAAATATTTCAAACATATATGTGATTCAATTATAAATTTAAAACTCAAGTTAAATTTATGATTTCATATATAATTTTAAAAATTTAAATCAAAATACCCCATAAGGGTTGCCGAGTAATACTGGTGTCGATGTATGTACTCGTGGAATAGATGATTACCCCATTGTTAGTATCATCTATACACCAAACAATTTGATTGTTAAAATGTATTGCAAACTTTTCTTTGATATATACATCCATCAAAAAATTTATAAAATGAACATACATATATGCATATTTATACCTGTCATAGTGTCCTCAGGGTGATGGTCTACTATAAGAAACTCTACAAATGAACTGATGTGACCAGATGAACCACCAGAATCTCCCCATCCACTTGAACTAGGTGTGGCCTGATTAGGTCCATAGCATACTTTATGACAACTAGTACATATATGGGGGATAGGCCTCGACACTCCTAGAGTGGTACTCAGACCAGCTCCATAGAAAAATCCTCCATCATCATCATATCTATGCTCCCCACTAGCTATCAGAAAAGCATGTTGATCAAGGTCTCCTACGAGTGTACCAAGGGAACCTAATGTTGAGACCAGGTCTTGATGATGTACAAGTGTGGGAATGGGAGGACCAGGAGCAACAACAAGGGGTTGTGCATGCATGGGGCATTTGGGATTAGCCCTTTCCTCTAACCTCTATTGTGGCATTTCTCCACCAACACCCATAAATGATCTAAAATCAAAATACTTGGGATTTTTCCCCAAAACAAACTCTACATATAGTTTTCTGGAAAAATACAATAGGCACTCCCAATTAGCATGTGGGGGACTATAAAAAACCATATACCATCGATCCCAAAAATTTGCACTCATCTATGGATGTATGCACCACCTCATGGATATTCTAGATTTGTTGGGTAGAATGGGTTGTCAAGTAATGGGGTCAAGAAAGTAGGGGGCTAGATAGGCTTTTGTTAATTTAAGGTCTAATATGTGTTTCTAAGAGAGAACATTAGAATAAAATTGTCTCATTTGTTCTCTCTCTCATCAATGCTATGAAGATCAGAATCGATCATCCTGATGGCATCAAGAACGTTTTGCATCGCAAATGAAAAACGTCTCACATGTGGTGGAATCAATGCTTGACTCTACATAGCATTGATTTGATTTTGTAAGGATGCAACTTGATCATTTATGCGT